>APFE030618062.1:271116-363381 GCA_000404065.3 Pinus taeda | reverse complement strand
AACATTAGCAATTTCTTCCCATATTTATGAACTTGGCTCTACCCGGGCCTCTTGGAATTCTAATATTTGAAATCCATTTGCAATAACCCCACCCATATTCTACCGACACTATCAAATAATTTTATGATACTAATGAAAAAACATATGATATCTTCATTTTATCTTCTATAATTTGCAACAATAATATCTTCTATAATTTGCAACCATAAAAGGTTACTTGTTATTTGATGTTTTTACTAATTACCTCAAGCTATTGACTCCATTTTCTTTCAACATTTAGGCCAAAAGTTTAGCAACGCAACTAATGGAGATAATGAAGAGAGTCGGATAATTAGACAATTGATAAAAGATCTTGGGTTTCACAATATAAATAATTAAACGTTCACAATATATTTAGGTATGGCTATATGGCTTGCTTGACACATTTATGAAAAGGATATTAATATACATTTATTAAGATATTTAGAAACGTTATTGTTAGTTACATGAATTTTCCCTTATTGAAGTAGCTTTTGTTTTTTTAGTGTACTCTTTCTTTATATGTATTATTATCAAATTATCAAATTATAGTTACAGAACTTGATGGCATGATATACTATAGATTAAAGACGGTGTAATTATTTGTATTCACCTCAATAGTAATGGGTATATGAATCTATGGCTTAGTATTTTATTGGTCTATGACCTTTATCTGAAGTTCGTGGAGGTTATCTAGTGATGATCAATTCTGAAAATAGTTACATACATGTTTCATTTTCCATTGATATATTGCTTAAGTGATCACATAGGCTAGAGACATAGATTGTTTCCCTTGTTAAGAATTTAGTGAGGTAATATATTAATGTACTAATACTTCATATGTTTATTTAGGGTGGTTTCTTAGGTTTTTTGACTCGTGTAAAAATACTATATTTTGTTCATCATGGTGTTTGGGAGATTTTATGAAAATCATTAGAATTATTGGTAAAGATATTGAACTTGTGTCACGATGCATAAAGGGATTTTATTTAATTTTATTTGTGTAAATTTATAGGGTGATTGAGATACTCCATTGCACTAATTCTTTTTATTATTTTTTTTCATTTTATAAAAAAAATATTTTATTATTTCGTGGTTGCGACAATATTTGTTCAATTTAGAGGTATAGATTTTCATTATGGTATTTTTTTTATTTTACAATATGTTAATATTTGTTCTTGTATTTATCCAATTCTTTCGAGATTTCTAGTTCTCATATGGGTTTTTCCATACAACTTGTGTAATCATGAAAAACTAGAAACATAAGCAAAAGTGCATTCTTTTCTACTTATTCTCTTTGTTAGATGCATGGAGTAATTTTAACTAATAAAAAATAGTAGACATAAATTTTCAATTTTTGAAATAGGATAACTATCATCTAACATCAATATTTTTAAACTTCACATTTCTCTCTTTTTTTTTTTATTATAAAAAATTTGCTCTTTTATGTGGTCAAGTGTAATACAATTTCATAAGATAAAAAAAAAGTAGTGGGATAAGCATGCACTATAAGGAAACCAATAATTTTTAGAAAATCTTTTTTCATAAAAAATTTCCTACATATTTTACATCAACTTAGTTGGTTGAAAGTTACTTTATTAAATATGAGGTATTGAGTTCAACTAATTGTTTCTTTTCGAGTTAACTTTTTAAAAAAGTTCATGCAACTTTAAATTATCACATAACCTTATTTGAAAGTAAATTTAACTTAAATATATTTAGGTTACATTTCACACAAAATTAACTTATAAAACAACTTCATTTTTAGAGTGAAAATTGGGTTAGTTCATGTAAAAGTAACATATTTGTAAAAGTGAACTTATAAGAAAAGTTAGAGAATGAATGAAAAGTATTTTTACTTAGTAAATTCACTATGCATTCATCAATAAATGGGTGTGGCAATTTTGTTTCCTTTCATGTGTTCCTTTCAAGGGCGTAACTTTCAAACTCAGAGTCAATAACCAATGCCATATTTCTATTTTTTTGGAGATATGCATTTGGATATCTGTTTTTATCTTCTAGAGCCATCTTACTTGAATATTTTCATATACTTCGCTGAAATGATATTTTCATTACTATTCAAACTAGTTATCATGGGAATCTAGTATAGAGGAAGCACTATGAAGTAATGCAATTTACTAGACTATCTTTAGAAATAATTTACATCAAATAAATTTTCAAAGACAACTAAATGATCTAATAAAAATGATATAGGATGTGTATAAGTTAGAATAACCATCTTTAATAATTGAGTATTTCACTTTTGATGAGATGCTGACCCAAATGAAGCTTGTGAGAAGCATAGGTTCTTTGCTTAGTGAATCTATGACATAACACATGCATTGATGATGTATCAAAGAATACCTCTAATTCCCCTATATATTGATAAACACCTCTAAAAGTCCTTGTTTTAAACCCCCTCCTAATACATATTTTGAAAAGATAAAAAAAAGTGAAGCCTATTTTTAATAGATATCTCTATTTTTACAAAATACTACTTTTACACAAGTCAATCCATATAATCTCGCCATAACCCCGTATCCCCACATCCAATACCTACATATTAACTCTATTTTTCACAATTTTAGAATCTCCTTTTATGAATGAATAAGAAATATATTATCGAACAAAGTGAAACCCCCTTAGGTAAGAGATGGAATTTATTTTTACTAAATGAAATGTGATTCATGTATTCTAGCTTGAAAACTAGTTGATTTCTATTTTAAATCTTACTTATTGTTCTTGCATTGACATTTGTCTATCTTAGTTCAAAAAAAAAAAAAATTTACTTGAAGTTCATAAAATATAAAATAAGGATGACCAATGTACATACCCTACTATTATTAATCTTCGTATATCATATTATATATTTGTAACTATTTTTTACTTCATCAAATAAGCTCTAGAAGAGTTTTACAAAGTATCATCTATTTAATGATTTTTTTCTTAAGTATCAACTCTTTAGTTCTACAATGAAGTAATCATCTAATTATTTCTATTTTTTCTGTATGTATAATTCAAAATTGGTAATTATGTGATATCGTTGGGATATGGCATTGTGTTATGCTTGTAAATGAAGGGATTATCCCATTGGATTATGGAGGCCCATTTCTCACGAAGGTGATATGATGTGGCACTCCCTAAACCCAATATTTATGATGTGAAGGTGATTTAGGAATCACCGATGAAGTTTTATGAGCTAGAAATGAGGCTTGATCCCTTTATTTTAAGTATTACTTTGCTACTAGGGATTTCTGCATCTCTTTTCATAACTTGAAAAGTCACTCCCCTAATTCATCGATATGGTTGGTTGAAGACACTACATTGGAGCTTTTTTTGTGATGTTATGTGGGGTTCTTGTAGCATTATATCAAATGACATTTGGATGGTTTTTCGTTGATGTCAATCCCCTAATGGTATGGGCTCAACAATTCCATGTTGTCGTCACACAAAAGGAAGATGAATGATGGAGGTTTGATGGCTTGGTTGGATATTTCAACATATGGTAAGAACTAACTACCCCTTAGCACCAACTCTAGATTCGTTCAAGAATACTTCCTACATCTTGGGGAGTGGACATCAGATTAAAATGAAAATTTGAGAGATCCTTTCGCTATTACTTTACCATGTTTATAACATTCCATCAACATCTAGAAAAAACATGGAATATAGAAAGGTTATACAATAGAAATTGATCCATGTTTTTCTATTATTGGGTGGATCGACTACTCTATTAAGAGCTTTACTCATATTTCATTTTTTGTGTAGCTTGATCAGTTTATTTAATGATGTATTAGTTTACTTGCTTTTAGGGGTTAGGTAGATTATTTTAATTCATCTATATGTGAGTTAAATTAAATAATGATATTATTTTCTAAAGGAGAGCTTCTAAATTTCTACTCATGGATGGATTATGAGAGAACCACTTTCCATGGTGCTTCTTGTAAAAAATATTATTGAAGCATTTATGGATTTAAAGTATTACATAAGTGGTGAATATTTTTAACTTATGTAATGCTACCACCCACCCCCTTAGTCTATCTCAAGTTGTGGAAGGTGTTAATTATTCATCAACCCAACCTCTCAAATCTAGTATAGAAGTGGCATCGCAATAATCATTAATCACAAAATTTTGTGGAAATAATTTCTACCATAATTCTTGGATTAGAATTGTTTATAGATTCCCAATTATATGCATTTTATCCCGATTTGACCTCTAGATTCAGAGTTATCCTCCTTTGAAATTTCACCAACTAGGTAGTGTCAAATCATTGAGTAATTTTCCACATGGCACTAGTTACGAACCAACATAGGCAACCTCTAAACCCTTGTAGGTTATTGCCAATGCGCATCATAATCAGATGGGATAAACTACCCACAAGCATCTTAAGGCCCCTATGCTTACCTGACATTTACTAGGGGGAGGCTAAGCGGGTGGGAGGGGGTTGAATATTTTCGTTGATGAGACTAAAGCCCACACACCTTCCCCATAGATACAAATCCAGCACATGGAACTCGCCCCATTGATGTTTGAAAATCCATTTTAGGTCTCCCTTGCATGACTGAAAATTAATGATGGGAGAGAATTCCAATATTTCTCATATTTTTCCCACTCCATGTTGCCACCTCCTCTCTCCTGCCATGTCCACATAACACTTATTTCACCACATCCTATTGACATCATGGTCACATCATGGTGATGGCTTAATGACTTCATCATTCCACATGGAACCCTGTAGTAATTCCATGCATCATTTAGAAACTAGTGATTTGGCCACCTAAAAGGGTTTCTTCCACCAGCCATCTGTCACATTGGTAGCATGACACGTCAGTAATGCAACTAGATCATCTGAGTCATGTCCCCATGGAATCCTTACACAAAATCCTTATAGTCTCACCAGGTCTCCATGGTGTTTACCACCACAGCTCAGTAGTGAGTCCTATAGGGTCTCCCCCACTTTTTACATTTTGTAAAATTTCATTATATCTAGCTTAGGGGATATCAAGGTGCACCTAAATTTGCATCATTAAAATATTTTATAGACCCCTATACTCCAAAAGTCCCTTTTCCTCATTTGAAGGTATATGGCCCTGGCCAACATGTGAGGTTTGAAAAATGTTGGACCACATCCTCATCCTTGAATATCCTAGAACCCAGATACATCCTCCTCCTAGTTTGATCTAGCCTCTAGCTAATAATCCTCAAATCAAAATCCACTCTTATACACCGTCCAACTAATTCTATATTTGGATCCTCCACCCCAAGATATGTATACCATAAAAATACTATCTCACCCAAAATGAAGCCCTCTTTTGATCATTCTTCTTAAGCTGGATGCAGTCTAATTTTCTCAATATTTAGAATTAGAAGGCCTATAAATTTCATCAAATTTTTCCAAGCTTCTCCTTAAACAAATGTTTTTCCCCAAACACCCATTTCATAGAGTTAAAACCCTTGCTTGGCCATAGAAAATTATACTCATTATACATAACCATCATATATTCCATATATTTATGCATTTTGTAAATTCATACACAACAGGACCATACAAGATCAAATGGACTATCCTAAGAAAGTACTATCAAAACTACTAATTTATCTTACATTTCCCTAATAATAATCCTTTCTCATGAAGGAAAATCATAGTATTAAACATGTAAACAACCATGTTATTCAAAATTTATTAGAATATGGAAACCGCAACCTATAACAATTTATTTATTCGCTTGAATTTTTCTTTTCTTTAATGTTCCCAAGTGTTATACTATTTTTTAGGAAAGAAAAAGGCTCTAGGGAAAAGCATGCACTATGAGGAAAGATTTTTTTATTATAGAAAAGGTCCTTCCCTCTTCATAAATTTTCTGTGTAATTTGGATTAATTTGGTTAAATGAAAGTTACCTTATTAAATTCGAGGTATTGAGTTCAACCAGTCTTCCTTTTCAAGTTACCTTTTTCAAAGAGTTCATGCAATTTTAAATTATCACATAGATTCATTTGAAAATGATTTTCACTTAAATTATTTTACGATACATTCTGCATAAAAATAAATAGCTTCATTTTAATGTTGAATCTCATTTATTCTATAAAATTATGTGAGTACATGTAAAAGTAACATATTTCTAAAAATGAGCTTATATGCAAAGTTAGAGAATGAATGAAAAGCATTTTCACTTAGTAAAGTCATTATGCATTCATCATGAAATAGGTAAATCTTTTCCTACCATGTTGTGGTTTCATTGCCTTTTATGTATTCCTTTAAAGGGAATATCTTTGGCATTCAAAGTCAATAATCAATGTCATTTTTTTTTTAGACATCTGCATCTACATATAGATTTTTGGCTTTTAGAGCCATATTTCTGGGATATTTTCACATGGTTAGCTAAAATGATATTTCTGTTACCATTCAAACTAATTCTCATGTGAATATAATATAGAGGATGTATTATTAAGTAAAGGAATTTACTAGAATAACTTCATAAAACAATTAAATAAACGAATGCCACAAAGGAAGGTAAATGTTCTAATAAAAATCTTAGAGCCTCTCGATAAGTTATAATAGCAATATTTAGTGATTTACTATTTCAAGTTCAATTATTTGATGACCGAAATGAATCTTGGGAAAAGAATATGTTTTGTACTTTGTGAAACTATGACATGACATATGCATGAATGTGATATTAAATATTACCTCTGATTGACTATATATTGATAAATACCTCTAAAATTCCTCTTTTCAAACACCCCTCCTCATACATACTACCAATTGACAAATAAATAAATCATATTTTTACGAGATACTCCTTTTATAAAATTCAATCCCTATAATCAGTCCATACCCCTTTATTCCCACATCCAATACCTATAATATATTGACTCTATTTTTCACAACTTTACAACCACCCCTTGTGGATGAATAAATAATATATTAGCAAAAAAGGTGAAATCCACATAGGTAAGAGATGGAAATTTTATTTAGTAAATGAAATGAGATTCAAGTCATGTTTGAAAACTAGTTGATTTCTATTTTAAATCCTAGTTATTTCTATTGCATTGAAATTTGTCTATCCTATTTCAAAAAAATCAAAATTTTGCGTGAACTTTGTCAAAGATAAAATAAGGATGACCAATGTATATATTCCATTATTTGTATTCTTTTTAGTTCATATTATGCTTTTGTAATTATTTTCCACTTCTTCAAATAATATTCAGAGGGTGTTTACAAAGTACCGTCTCTTTATTCATTTTATTCATAAATCGTGGAGTGATCAACACCATTGGTAGATAAAAAAAATCATTAGTGTTAAAATAGAAGGATAATTTGAACCATATAAGGAATAAACATCTCAAGAAAAAAAGAAAAATGATGGTTGTAAATCCTTTCAACAATTTTCTACTTTTAATGGTGACAATGGATTGAAAAAAGAAATGTAAGAACAATAAGAGTGTTGGGTCCCTTTAGTACTAGTGATTCCCCCATTACTGTTGTAGTTCTATCCCTTATTAATATTGTTGTGTGCATATTATCCCCATATTGTTATTATTGTGCCCCATAGAATCCCTCTATTATTATTTTTGTGCATTTATATTATTATGGTTAGGTTGGCTTGGTTATATTGTGACCCCTTAGACTCCTATATATACAAAGGAGGTTTTTTCATTTGAAGCATCCAAGAATTGTTCATTTGTGTAATGTAAAGGAGGTTTCCCCCTCGAAGAGGCTGAATTCTAAGGCATTGATATATATTTTCTATCTTTTTGCGAGCTAGTTTCATAACATTTGGTATCAGAGCTTTGGATTCTAGGGTTTCGCTGCTCCAAATAGGTCATCATGGAAATTATGTTATAACTTTCTTTATGCGACATTTCAGATGCAAAAAAAAAACCCATTTGGGAACAAACAGTTTTAAACCTCGGGTCTAAATTTTAGAGCTTTTTGCACTATATTTGTGGAGATACGATTTGAGGAAGTTGGCATTTTTGAAGACTACAAAATTACATTCCAAACAGGTGACTTGGGGAAAATAGTCATAACTTTTGTTTTGAGCATTAGATTGAAATTTCGTAAGAAGTTACAAAAAGAGGACAGACTCTAGTTTCCTATGTCTAATTTTTAGACCCAAAGGTAAAAATAGTGACACGTGACACTTCATACAAGTTTGCTCTTCTGAAAAGGTATATAATCAGGTCATCTTGGGAGATTGTACATAACTCTTTCTTGGAGAATCTAAATTCAATCAAACTTGTGGCATTGGAAAGCGGATGTAGATGGTTACTGCAGGTCGCAAGAACTAGATGATCCGAGATTACAAAGATACATCAGATTCAATATCGAGCTCCTACAAAGTGAAAAAGGGTGTGTAATTTTTTTAAATTTGCATAATATTGGTTTGAAAAATTAGTTTGAAGGAATTCAAAGGGAATAGTGAAGAATTGTTAGATTTAATTAATACCCCAAAGAAAAAATATGGAAACACCTAGTAGGCAACCTAAAAGCTCTAGCATGACTCATGAAGAAGAGGAAGAAATGCAAAATGATATATCAAAATTTCAAGACCAAGTACAACAAATTTCACTCTCCCTAAATGTAAATGAAGACAAGATGAATGGTGTGGAAGCTAAGATGAATGGCATGGAAGCTATGATGAATGGCATGGATTCTAAGATGGAAGCTAAGATGAATGACATGGACAATAAGATGGAATAATTAAATATAAATTTGAATAAGTTGCTACAAGAAATGGTCACAAATGGTGAAAGGGTAGTAAAGGAAACTCATGATGAGAACAAAAAAAATGTTAATCATGATTTCATAGACTCTAATGTTGGATTGTAGACCCACCATATTCCAAAAATCGACACGAGGAAGTTTGATCGCAAGGATCCCACAACATGGATACTATAGATATAGCAATTTTTTGATCTCCATAATGTGCAAAACGCACAAAAGGTACATATTTCAACTTTGTATTTGGAACCAAATTAGTTTGTATGGTGTCAATGGCTTTGCTCTCGTAAACAAATTTTCACTTGGGAAATTTTTACGAAAGAAATGATAACACATTATGAGGATACAAAAAGCAACACCTTTTTTTGCCAATTGATAAGTCTCAAACAAAAGGGTTCAATGATGGAGCACATTAAGGACTTCCAAAAATTGAACATAAGTGTAAAAGATATTTCATAGGAGCATAGGATTGATGTGTTCATAGGGACTTTAAAGGATAATATCCAACATGACGTTCACCTTCGGGAACCTGATTCATTGGAGGAGGCATTCAGGTTAGCAAGAAAAATGGAAAGCAAAATTATGGCAACCAAGAAGCCTACCACTCTCAACTATAAATATGGAAGTGTTGTTGCCCCTAGCCTTTCACAACCTATAAGGTTGACACCAAAACAATTGGAAGAAAAAAGAGAAAAAGCGCTTTGTTATAGTTATGATAGCAGATACACTAAAGGTCATAAGTATGCTGAGAAGAAATTATTCTGCATAGATTATGAAGAGGAGGAAGGAAAGGAATAAGAAATCTCAAAAGAAGAGGATATACTCCAGAAACAAACCCTAGATAAAGAAGAAATGAATCCGACCATATCTTGTAATGCATTCACTGGAATTACCACTCTTCAAACTATCAAGATGGAAGGACATATCAAGAAGAAAAAGGTAATGGTGTTGATTGTTTCAATAAGTACCCACAATTTTATTCATTGTAAGATAGAAAAAGAATTGAATTGCTTCCTATATCTAGCACGAGAGTGTCAAGTGATGGTTGCAAGTGGAGGAACGATAAATTTCTCTAGAAAGTGTCATAATATCAAGCTATCCATGGGAGAATATGTATTGAATAGCCCAATGCTTTCCATTCCAATGGGAAGTGTGAATGTTGTATTAGGAGTCCAATGGCTACAATCCTTGGGTACAATAGCTTTTAATTTTCAAGAATTTTTCTACGGAAGGAGAGGAAGTTGAATTAATGGGCATTGTAGGGAAACCAGGAAAGATAATCAACTCTAACAGTATTACAAAGCTTCTAAAAAAAGAACAACAGAACTATGTTCGCTAGATGTTTCCACATCGAAATCACCTATTTCTCTAGATCTCCAAAAAGTCTTGGATAATCATTCCAAGGTATTTGAGACTCCCAAAGGTCACCCACCTATTTGTGATCAAGATCATGCTATTCATTTGATTCCATGGAGTGTTCCTCCAAACATAAGGGAGTACAGATATCCCTATGCCCAAAAGAGTGAAATTGAATGTATGGTTGTAGAAATGCTAGAGGCTGCTATAATTCAACCTAGTCAAAGTACTTTCTCTGCTCCAGTAGTATTGGTGCACAAGAAGGATGGATCATGGTGCATGTGTCTAGATTACAGGGAGCTCAACAAGTTGACTATTAAAGATAAATTTCCTATTCCTTTCATTGACGAATTATTGGATGAATTGCATGGATCAATTTACTTCACCAAGTTGGATCTTCATTCAGGATATCATCAAATCATAATGAAGACTGAAGACATTCTGAAAACAACATTTTGAACTCATGAGGGTCATTATGAAATTTTGGTCATGCCTTTTGGCCTTACAAATCCACCTTCTACATTTCAAGGTTTAATGAATTCCATTTTCAAACCCTTCCTTAGAATATTTGTGTTAGTATTTTTTGATGATATACTAATCTACAGCAAGCCTTGGAAGGATCATGTTGAACATGTTGACTGGGTGCTACAACTAATGGAGGAGAAAAAATTATATGCAAAAAGCTCCAAATGCTTCTTTGGAGTACAAGAGGTGGAATATCTGGGTCATATTGTATCTCATGAAGTTGGTAAGATAGACCCTAGCAAAATTAAAGCCATTAGGGAATGGAAATTTTGTACATCCATAAAGCATCTGCGAGGATTTCTTGGGTTGACAGGGTACTATCGCAAGTTTGTTAAGAATTATGGGAGAATAGCAGCACCTCTAACAACATTATTGAAGAAAGATGCATTTTCATGGACTCCAGAAGCAACAAAGGCCTTCGAACATCTTAAAGAGGCAATGCGCCAAGCACCGGTCTTTGCTATACCGAACTTCACAAAAACCATTATTGTGGAATGTGATGCTTTAGGAAATAGAATTGGTGTTGTTTTAATGCAAGATAAAAGACCCATTACTTTCGAAAGTCGTCCAATAAAGGGAAAGTATTTACACAAAGCTATTTATGAGAAGGAAATGTTGACAATACTACATGGACTTAAGAAATGGAGACCCTACCTAATGGGAAGGTAGTTCAAGGTAGAAATGGATCATGATAGCCTTAAATACTTTTTAGAACAAATATTATCCTCTAAGGAGCAACAAAAATGGGTCACAAAGATGTTGGGTTATGACTTTGAAATCATCTACAAACAAGGGAAGAAAAATGTTGTGGAAGATGCACTCTCAAGAAAGGATGAGGATGTGGAAGCATTGTTGTGTGCCATTTCTACTATCCAACCAAATTGGATAAATGAAGCAAGGGAGGAATGGAAGAATGACGAGGAAGTTTGGGCACTTATTCAAAATTTACAACAACATTCCAATACATCTAATACATTTAGCTAGAAAAATGATTTGTTATGGTACAAAGATCACTTATACCTTTGTAAGAATTCCCAACTCAAACAAAAGATTCTTATGGAATTGCACACTTCTCCCTTAGGAGGGCACACAGGATTTTTAAAAACTTACTATGGGGTTAAGAAGGAATTTGTTCTGGGATGGCCTTAAATCAGATATTCAAAAGTTTGTGGCAGAATGCTTGGTTTGCCAGCAAAATAAGCTTGAAACAATTAAGACCCTAGGTCTATTACAACCTTTATCCATTCCAAGCCAATGATGGTAGGAGGTTTCAATGGATTTTATCACAGGTTTACCCAAGTCTGAAGGAAAGAGTGTCATAATGGTATTATTTGACAGACTTACCAAGTATGCACACTTTTGTACATTATCACATCCATTTTACGCCAGTACAATTTCTACTACATTTATGGAAACAATTCAAAAGCTACATGGAAACCCAAAGATTATTGTAAGTGACAAAGATCCCATTTTCACTGGAAATTTTTGGACATAATTATTTTCTTTTCTTGGTACTCAGTTAGCTCATAGCTCATCTTATCACCCTCAATCTGATGGGAAAACTGAGATAGTAAACAAATTTCTGGATGGATATCTTCATTTCTTTTTATCTGGTAAACAAACATAATGGTTCAAATGCTTGCCTCTAGCCGAATAGTGTTATAACACTTCCTTCCATACTGCAGTAAAAGTGACCCCATGTATGGCACTTTATGGATATCATCCACCATCCATCACATAATATTTAAGAGAAAATTCTAAGGTTCAAGCAATGGAACATCACATCGAGCATCAACTACAAGTTCTCCAACTCTTAAAGGATAACCTCATGATGGCGTAGAATAGAATGAAACAACAGGCAGATCAACATCGTAGTGAAAGAAGTTTTAATGTAGGTGACTGGGTATTCCTACGACAACAACCATATAAACAAATGTCCCTCAAGGAGGCTAAGAAGGATAATAAATTATCACCAAAGTATTATGGTCCGTATATGGTATTGAAAAATATTGGTACTATGGCATACAAATTGGAGCTTCCGGTAGCTTCTCGAATACACCCAGTTTTCCATGTTTCATGTTTAAAGAAGGTTATAGGTGACAAGCTCCCAGTTCAAACAATATTGCTAGAACTTGACAAGGAAGGAAAAATTATACTAGAACCGGAATCAGTCATAGAAACAAGAACTCGATACAAAATCGATCAATTTCACAGTATCTCATCAAGTGGAAGAACTTATCCACTGAAGATTCCACATGGGAGGATGAGAATTTTATACAGAAGCATCCATAACTACTCAAGCATTGAGGAAAACACTTTTTTGAAGGAGAGGGGCATGTTGGGTGCCTATAATATTAGTGATTCCCCCATTACTCTTGTAGTTGTATCCCTTATTAATAATTATGTGCCACTATTATCCCCATTTTGTTATTACTGTGCCCCATAGAATCCCTCTATTATGATTTTTGTGCCTTTATATTATTATTATTAGGTTAGCTTGGTTATATTGTGACCCCTTAGACTCATATATATAGAAAGGAGGTTTTGTCAATTGAAGCATCTAAGAATTGTTCATTTTTTTAAAGTAAAGGAAGTTGCCCCCTCGAAGAGGCTGAATTCTAAGGCATTGATATATCGTTTTTGTCTTTTTGTAAGCCGGTTTCATAACAAAGATGTGTTGAAACTATTGTGAGTGAGATAGTCATATTGAGTCTAAATTTTTTAAGAATATGGAGGAAAAAGAATACACAAAATGGAAGCACAAGATGTTCACTCTTTCTCTATCTCTTTGTTTCGTGGACATGTGCTTTCCACTTCAACATTTTTCTTCAATTCAACAACTAATTAATACTCTAATGAGTGGCTTGTTGATTGTAGAGCATATTATATTATATATAAGGATAAAACAATTTTTTTCTTCAAGGAATACAATAATATTACCCTTCCTTCTAGTGGGTTTAATGTAGTAAATATTTGCTTGACCAAGGCAATTTTGGTGGAATGGTGTAGCCCTCTAGATGGGTTGATTGCATTATGATTTTTTATTACTCTCACATTGACAAGGGAATTTCACATATTCCAAGTCATTGGTAACACCTACAAATAATTATTTTGTTTATTTAGAAACCTGTGGGAATATCCTTAGCATGCCACATGGCATACCATTGAGAACTAGCCCTATTCACTAGTTTATAGGCTAAATATCACTTCATTTGAGGATTAGTATGTACTTAAAACATTTGTGGTAGCTTTGGGTTGTTTAATGATGTATAGTTATTACTTGGATGAACTATGGTGATGTGGTTATATCTTGGAGTAATCATTTGATGATATTTAGCTTTGTCATATGGATAATGCACATTGGTATCCCTGTGACATTGTTGGGATATCACATTGTGTCATGATTGTAAATGAAGATATCAGTCCGTTGGGTTATGGAGGCCCCATTTATCATGAACATGACATGATGTGGCACTCAAAAAACCCAATATTTATGATGTGAAGGTGATTTAAGAATCATTCTTGAAGTTTTGTGAGCTAAAAATTAGGCGTGATCCTTTTATTTTAAATGCCACTTTTCTAGTGGGGGGTTTTGTAGCTCATTTCATAACTTGAAAAGTCCCTCCCTTAATTAATTAAGATTTTTGAATGAGGGTTATTACATTGAACCCTAATTTGGGATGTTATTTGGGGATATTCAAGCATTATATCAGATGAACTTTGGATTTTTTTATATGATGCCACCCCCCTAATGGTATATGTCCAACCTTTCCATGCTGTGGTCACACGTAAGGAGGATAAATGTTCAAGGTTGGATAAATTTGTGGAATATTTCACCATATATTAAGCGTTTACCACCTATTAGCATCAACTCTATATCGTTTAGAGATTTTTTCTTACAACTTGGAGAGAGGACATCAATTAAACAACAATTTTTAGAAGGAAGTGGGATTTTAGGGGCCCTTTGGTGGTTACGTAACCATGATTATAACATTGCACTAACATCTACAAAAATAATGGAACATAGTGAGGTTATACATGACAAGGTCAACCATTTTCTCTCTTCTTGGGTTAACAGAATGCTCCCTTTAAGAATTTCACTCATATTTCATTCTACATGTAGCTTGATCACTTTATTTTAATGATGTTTTAGTTTTCTTGATTTGAGGACTTATCTAGAGTATTTTAATTAAGCTAGATATAAGGAATTGAATTACATAATAATATTATATTCTAAAGGATATTATATATCACTCTATGAATAGAGGATATATTCTAAATTTCTACTCATGGATGGATTATGAGAGCACTCCTTTGCATGGTGTTTATTGTAGAAAACATTATTGGATAATTTATGGTTTAAGAGAATACATATATGGTGAATTATTTTAACTTATGTAACACTCCCTCCCAAACCATTAGACTATATTAATTTATGGGATGTGTTACTTATTCATAAAAAAAAACCTCCCAATTTTATTTTGGAAATGGTGTTACAAAGATCCTTCATCTACAAAATTTTGTAGAAATAATTTCTATCATCATTGTTGGACTAGGATCATTGAGAGATTTCCACTGATATCAATTTTATCCCAATCCAACATTTGTATTCGAAATTATTCCCCTTTTAAATTTCATGAACTAGGTAATGCCACATTAGTGAGGAATCTGCCACATGGAACCCATCATCAACCAACATAACTGATTTGTAAACCCATGCACATTATTGCTAATGAAAATCATCATCGAATATGATTAATGGCCGACATATATCCTGAGTGACCTCCACCTACCAAAAATTTAAGAAATGAGGGGTCTAAATTTTTATTTCTTATGTGACTAAAGCCCTAAGGCATTCCCATTGCTAATAATCTGCCACATGGAACCCACCCCATTAGACAATCAAAAAACCATTTTGAGGCTCCCTTGCATGCCAAACAATTAATGAAGGGGGGGATTCTAATATTTGTCATATGAGCCCCACTCCTTCATGGCGCCACCTCCTCTCTCCTCCCATGTCCACGTCACCCTTCCTTCACCACATCATACTAATGTCATGGTTACATCATGGTGATCACTTTATGACATCATCCTACCACATGGCATCCTCTAGCGACGCCACACGTCATTCAAAAACTACTCATTTGGCCATCCAAAATTGTTGCTTCCGCCTACCATGTGTAACACTAATAGTATTCCATGTTAACATCTCAACCATGTAATGTGATCCTTGTCCTCATGGAATCCTTACATGGACATAGCCTCACTAGATCTCTTTGACACTTGCCACCTCATCATAGTTAGTAGGTCCGATAGGTTTTAACTCCCTTTTTCCTTTTTCACAAAACTTCGATATATCCAACTTTAAGGGATATCATGATGAATCTGAATTTGTAGCATTGACATTTTTCTTAGACCCCTATATTCCCAAATTCCCTCTTATTCATTCAAATGTATCTGGTCCTGGCCAATATATGAGGTTTCATAAATTTGCACCAAGTCGTCATCCCTCGATGTACCAGAACTAGAATACATCATCGACTCAATTTGATCCAACCTTGAGTTGATAATCCTCCAAGATGGCTTCACCTTGATTACACCATCCAACAAATTATCTGTATTGTTCCTATGACCCCAAATATATCTACCATAAAAAGGGTATGACCCAAAACTCAAGCCTCTTCTAATAATCCATCCTGATCTAGATACAAACTAATTTTCTCAATAATTGGACATAGAGGGTGTGTAAATTTCACGATTGTTTTCCAACTTTGTCCTTAAATCATGTTTCCCATATCACACATTTCACAAAGTTAAAACCCATGTCTAACCATAACATGTTTTAGTCATTATCTTTAACCATTATACATTCCATAAATCCATCCATTCTATAAATTCATATGTAAGAGGACTATGAAGGACCACAAGGAATTTCCCATGAAAGTAGCATCAAATATATTGGTTTATCATGCATTACACCAACAATAACCCTTTCACAGGAAGGATAGTCATAGTCTTACACAAATAGTGAACCATGCTTTCCAAAACATATTAGAAAATGGAAATCACACCCTATAAAAGTTTATTTACTGACATCAAGTAGTCATACATGACCACATAATTAGATTTTCACTTCATGAACTTATTAGCAAACATAGAGGCCTTAAAGCCCCTCATAACTCTGAGAGCATATATAAGAATATCATCATAGGAAAATAGGAATAACACATTACTTCATTCACTATGCTCATATATACATATTTTTACACATAATAACATCATTCTTCATTCATAGTACAAGATGTATACAAAAAAAAGTACATTTATCTAATTAACTCGAATGACTGAAAAATATTGTAGGAAACTCAACTCTCCAACCAACCATGGGCCAACTACAATACAATATTTCTTGCAGGTTACCATATTTAAGAGATATTCAAAGTCTAATGAGTTAAGTGCTAAATGGAATTCACACCAACACTAGCGAACTAGATCACATAGGAATACAAATAGCAGAATGTCTCCACTCCCTATACACTACAATAATTCAGAATACATAGTGTTTACACCCACTAAACTCTACAGGAATGTATATCACAACAAGTCTCAACCTATTAAACATTACAGGAATCTAGAGCACAAAGTGTCTCCACCTACTAAACCATATGGTAATTTAGGCCACATAGTGTCTCCACCTAGTAAACTCTGCATAGATCTACAGCACACGGTGTCTACAATGGCTATCCTCTTCTATTCACTTTAAACCACACTTCCCTATGTGGTTTCACATTTCCATCACCTTTTTTTCTCCTCCTTGAACCCTCTTACACTTCTTGATTCCACATTTTAGCATACTCTCTCAATGTCCCCCATCTCCTTCCCATCAGTCTCTTTTTGTTGCTTACTTAGTCACTTGCCTATGTGTTGACCACACCAAGACACTCTATAAAAATAGGTACAATATGGGCTCATCCTTCACTCATGTGATCGATACACAACTTCAATGCTTGAACTAACAGGTTCATAAATTGGTCAGGGAGAGAGGTGGTAAAATACATGGAGTTGCCTACGTTTGCACTCAATATAAACAACTTGTCATCCTTAGTCTCTAAATATGTTTCCACTCATCGATCCTAGTAATTACTTACATGTTAATATTATTTGCATGAATTACAATTCATAGTGAAATTTACAAGAGTGGTAGAAACAATAGTTGCCACAGACCCCATCCCCTTAGAGGAATATATTCCTTGATGTTATATTCACAAAATACAAAAACTGGACAATGAACTTTATATGCACACAAATCATTTTCCATTATCCTAGACAGTAAACTGAAGTGGGTAAGATATCATCATTTAACTATCCATTTTCCAAGTGGTTTCATCTGGCCTAAAGTGCTTCCACTACACCTTGACTTGTTCGATTACTCGATTCTGATGTGCCATCTACCTCATATCAAAAATTCACTATGCTTCTAATTGGAATTATCCCTAAGAATATTCCTCTATCATAGACAAATCAAATATATAATTAACTTAGTGCAAATTTTTTTTAAGAAAAGGAATATAGGAAACATCATCTACTTTCTCTGCGGATGGGAAGGTGAGTAGGTAAGCCACTAGCCCTATTAGTGTCCAATAGTTCTAGTGATCAAATTTAATCTTTCATATTGTTTATAGAGTCTTAGGTCAAATTATTATATTTTCAAATAAAATTTCACTTTCTTGGTTGTAAAATGGTCCAAAGTCATTTTTATAGGTATCATTACTACTCTCTCCACTTTTTCAAGGACACCATCACCTATCATTGTCATGTCATCACCCCCTATCCTAGATCATCAAAAGAGTTAATGTGTCATCATATAGGATGTGGTCCAGTATTCACCTTTAATTGTCATCATTATATCAGTCATCAAAAGTAAACAAGGGAGTCATGTCATCATTTTTATCACCATCATGGGAGTTATAAAATTAGGGAATAAAGTGAAACAAGGTAACATTTCCTTTTGAAGAAATTATGTTGAAATCACATCAGTCAATAGTCATTAATTCAAAAGTACATATAATGTCATGGGCCAAAATCAAGTTTATGAGTTATAAAAGAGAAATAAAACATTTCAAGAATTAATTCTATCCTTCCAAATCTTCAAGAGCTCCTCTCAACCATTGTGAGACTTGCTAAAACTATCATAAGTTTAGGTTCCATCATCAATTCTTAGTTCACAAGCTTGTTGCGCTTTTGCTTCGTTTCTGGCAGGGTTGCTGCACTTTTGTTTTGGATGTGTAAAGAGGGAAAGAATGGGTTAAAAAATCATTATGAAGCCTCAAACATCTTCAAAGAGGTAAGTGGGACCCTTACAAACCCTTTCTTCACTCAATCTCATCATAAAATTGATAAAATATTTTCCTAGGGTTTTCTACTACGATTTTGCAGTTGGATTAATTTTGCTTCACTTGATAGATAATTTTCATAGTTTCTAAGTGTATACATCCATAATATACATCATTAGACACTCCCCGCCATTCTCCTCACTCAATTTCATTTGTTTCATCATTTTCTCACACAACCCTAGCTAGTTGTTGTGCTTCTAGACTAGGAATGTGCTTTCCCTCTTTCACACCCTTTCCCTCACTCAAATTGAGAAATTCCATTTTTATTATATTCCTAAAACACTTCCCTACTCCCCATAATTTCTTAAGGAAATATCCTATCTCACTTCCCCTTAATTTCCTCACCTAAAGTTATTGCGCTTTTACCCTTGTTTTAAATCTAAGTCCCCTTTGCCCATTCTTCCTTGAAACTAGGGTTTATTGAGAAAAGATTATCTAAGGGTAGAGATTACAAAGAAATATAAGAAATTTGAGAGGATGGTTTCTACTTCTGAAACTGAGACATAAATTCCTAGACCAAAACCATGAACTACGCCTTAAGCAAGAAGAATGCCTAAGGAGGTTGTCACTGAAGAGGTGTAGATTGAAGCCACAAGAGAGGAAACACCTAGAGACAAAGATAATTCACTCTTACAACATCATGAAGAAGTACCTCCTGAAACATATATGGTTTACCATGGAGATAAGGAAATATATGATATAATCTAGGATAAAGAGGCACAAATTAGGGAGCTAAAAGATGACCTTGGCAAAGCCAATTTCATGGTGGATTTTTTGCAACAGGGGAATAGGAAATTGAAATTAAACCTAATGCAGCAATGTAAATCACAAGAGGACCCTCCATCATCCAGAAAGGAAGATGTTTTGGCACCAAGGGATAAAGGTAAAGAGGTCATTGTTGTGGAACATTTAGGTGCAGCTAAGCAGATCTACAGCTGGAGACATGGCTAAGAAGTGATAGCAAGCATCAAATCCTTCTCCTCCTCAAATGCTAAAAACCTTAGCTGACTCCATAGCTATTGAAATTGAAGAGGAAAAGGAGTATTGGTTTGATAAATTTAATGCGTGACTAGAGAAGCTACTAAAGAAGGCAAATAAATATGCTACCATGCAGAGGCATATGCCAAGGCACTATTACACAAGAAACATGGTGTATAATATTATGTTTAAGAACATGAATAATGCAAGGCATGTGGAGATATGTCTGGACTTGTACATGATGAAAAATACATGGGGTCACTTAATAATTCATAAAGTTTCAGAAAAACACCAAAAACTACCCATTTTCCTCCTTTCTGCCATTGTTTCAGAGGATTTGGTGCACTTTTGGAGTACTTGTTTTGAAATTAGTTTCGATGAGTCTTAATGATGGAGTTTGGGTGACATAAAGGTCCTAGGGGGTAGTATACATCCTAAACTATCTTCATAGGTCCTCAGTCAAGTTCAAAACCACTTCAAGGTCATCAAAACATCAATCCAAAGACTCGCTATGCTTCTTCTAATGCTCGCTGTGCTTCTGAAGAATTTGCTATACTTATGTGGAGGAAGCCTTTTTCTACATGTGCGTGGTCTAGAGTTGACTTTTATTAATGTAATTAGTATATAAATCGTTTACCTAATGTAGTTAAGTGTTTTAATGATGGTTAGAGTGAATGTCTTGTAATAAAATGCTTTCAATGTCAAACTCAAATAAGTTAGTGTAAAAAGGGAATTGGTATCTAACCTCTCTAGTTTTTGGCAATGATTAGAGAGTATTGTGTAATTAGTTCCTGGGAAGGAGGATTCGACCCCTCATAGGGGGAATGTTGTTTTTCATCTATATAGTCAGAATTAACTCATAGAAAGGGTTGGATACTTGTAATCCATACTTGGACTAGTGTACTTATCTATTTCCATAAATATAATAGACAATTACATCTATTTTCATGGGATTCATGTGTTGTGGTTAGTGGCTCTGTACTTCCTATATTTTCTTACATATTTGATGATTAGATCTTGTTATCATCCATCTACTTTCTTACTATGCTTTATCTTTTAAGGTTTAAAACATAAATCATTCTTTTATGCTCTTTTTTTTTGTTTAAGATAAGCATTTAAGTGTTTTTCATTTGAATAAGTGAATTTGTGCTCTTTCTCACATAAATCCTACTACATTCTCCTCACCACACTATAGTGACAAATCATTTTGAGTCACGGATGCACCTACCTTGCCCAATCTTATGACTTCAACTGACCTTTAGGAATACTTGACCTAGTTCTAAGACCTAGTGCTCTTCATCCAGAAAACCTAATCAAAACCCTACTGAGTTGATACCTAACCTAAAACCCTCATACTATCCAGTCACTTCCATTGGCTATGAGGTTGATTTTATATAGAGCCCTCTCTGATTTGGTAGGGCTAGCTACCAAGTCAAAAGTTGGTCTGAGGTTACCTCCTTAGATTCCTTTCTCAGCCTTGCGAAACTAAGTGCTAAAATTTTGGCGTCATTGTCAGGGAAGGAAAGGTCACATATTCCCTTGGTGTGAACGGCAAGGATCAAATGTGATTGATGACGGTGGATAGTGATCAGACATAGGAAGGATGAAATCATTCACCTGACGACTCCAAATGAGTTTCAAATTTAATTCAAAGACTCCACTGGAGGATGAACCTTACCAACAGAAACGTCAAAATACAATATGGAAAGATCAGGTATTCAGGTTGGACTTTCATCCAAGACATCATGTGCTTTGTCATAAATTATTTCTTCTCCTTTCCTAACAATGTCAAGAAGGTTTTTTGATGTATATTGTATTTAAGAAAAGGTCACAAACTTGCATTTTATTCCTTTCCTTCGAAGATTGTGAATAAAAATTCTCCTTACAATTTTGATCTTGGTCAAGACCCTTCTTCTGAAACCTATGTCAATCATATTCAACCTGATGAGCCTGAAGAGACCAGGACTAATTTTATAGCTTTTGTACATACTCCTACGCCTTATAAAATTCTAGATAGATACAAGCCTCTCATATTACCTCGTATACTCAATGATTTCCCTTAAAATTGTTACAAATATCTTCCAAAGTTTGATGAATAATATGGTGACATCACTGTTGAGAATACATTCAGAGTTTTGAAATTTTTCTCGACCTTTTTGGTGTTGAAGAAGATGATTCCACTATTCGGATTTTTGTTTTATCTTTGCAAGGGAAAGCCAATAAATGGTTCAAAAACTTGCTAGCTGCAAGCATTTTGGATTTCCATCAGTTTTTTAAATTTGTCCTTGATAAATGGGTGATCAAGGGGAATCCTTTTTTTGATTTTAGTAGAATATAATCATTTTAAAAGACAACCAAAAGAAGCAGTGCAACACTTTTCCACCAAGTCCAATCAAGTATACTATTCAATGCCTCCTAATATAAAATTGCCTGCTGGTTTATCTCTCTTACACTGCCACGATGCCTTTTGTCTAGAAATGGCATTTCAATTGAGAGAAAGGAACACTGCAACACTAGAAGAAATGTAGGACAGTGTAATAGATGTGGAAGCTAACCTACTAGTCAAAAGGTAAAATATGAAGGCAAAAGAAAGGGAGAACATAGAGAAGGAGCACCTGACATCTTAAGAAGTGAAACCTTACATTTTGGTAAGAACAATGGAAGAAATGATTCAAAAGATCATCATGAGAGATGAATTTGTTGTTCAAAAACACCATGTCCCACTTATTGCAAAAGAAGAAGAGGTTGTTTACCCTAACAATTTTTGTGTTAATATGAGTTACCATAGATCAGAAAACGATTGTTTTTTGTATTCATTTATGGCCAATCATGAAAATGGATTTATAGATCAACTCGTCAGAAAGTAATATTATGATCCAATGTGTATTCCTGATGGCATTCCTTATATTGATGATTTACCCAAGTATGATCAGTATGATGATGATGATGTTGTTGAAATCGAGGTTGACTCTTCAAAGCAATCAATGACATGTTTTTGGGAGGAGGAAGTTCACTTACAAAAACTCAAATAGAACACTCATCCTATGAAAATCAATCATGAAAACTATGAAGAGAATGCATAAATTTTAAGATTAGGTGAAAGGTCTTTGCCTTTATGTTTTTCTTTATTTCAATTACTAAGAGAAAACTTTCCTAAGATTAGAAATCAGCAATCTTTCATTTTTTATATTGAGCATGAAAAATACAATGAAATTCCTAATTAGGGCTCATTACCTTTGTGTTTCTCTTCATTTGAAAAAATAAGAGAAAATTATAAGGTTTCTAGGAAAGAAAATTAATCAAGTTGACAGTAGTTGGCAACCTTCTCTTCAAGTTGTTGAGAATGTTTTTTGTGATATAGATCCTTTTTTCAATCCACAATCATGATTACCAAGAAACATTCAATTTTAAAATGAGGCTAAAGTGCAGAACATGAAGAGTTTATAAAAGATCACGCAGTTTAATCAGAAACGATCCACAACATGTTGCAACAATTTTCTCATATTTGCAACGATCCACTAAGAAATTATATGAATGATATTTTTATTTGAAATTCTTAGCCTTTAGCTAGTTGTGAGTTTGAAGATAGGATTGATAAATATTTACCTTGGCATCGAGCTTCATTGTCTCGTTTAGCACAGAGTCTCATTACAGAGCTCATATGCAAATTTGCAGTCATATCAAGGCGATTACAAGTTATAATTGTGTGAGAGTAATGATGAAAATGAAATTTATATTAATGGTATAAAGACCACCTACAAAATAATTACAATCTGTTGGATGAGCTAAACTTAGTGCACATTTGTTTCAAGACCCTATTTCCAATAAGTTGTAGCCATATGGGAATATGGCTTTTCTTGTATTTATGGATCATGACCACATGTTCAGTTGAAACTTGGAGCTGCCTATCTTTTGTTTTTTCTACCTACTCATAGAAAGTGTGAGCAGGATTCATATAAGTAGGCATTTCGCTAGATCATTACACTGGAGAGATCATATCACATGATTGTATATATATCTTCATCCAGTCATGGTTATCATCATGATTTGAATTTGGAGGTGAAGGCCCTAAGATCCCGATGATCTACTACCATATGTAAGTCAAGTCAAGTCAACTTTTGATTTTCTCAGTTTAGTTAGACAATCATTTTAGTATAAAGTCTTTTGTATATGACTCCATTTCCCAATGGGTAAGGCTACTTGTTCTATGGTGTTCTTGACACCTCCTAAAGGAGCTTCCATCCCTAGTTGGAGCCAATGTTAGTGTCCAATAGCTCCAGTGACTAAACTTACTCTTTCATATTTCTTATAGAGTCTTAGATCAAATTATTATATTTTCAAATAAAATTTAAATTTCTTGGTTCTCAAATGGTCCAAAGTTATTTGTCTAGGTATCATTGCTACTCCCTCAAATTTTTCAAGGTCGCCATCACCTATCATGATCATGTCATCATCCCTTATCATAGGTCATCAAAAGAGTTAATGTGTCATCATAGAGGTCATGGTCTCGGATTCACCTTTGATTGCCATCATTATATCAGTCATCAAAAGTAAAAAAGGGAGTCATGTCTTCATTTTTATTGCCATCATGGGAGTTGGAAAATTAGGGAATAAAGTGCAACAAGATAACATTTCCTTTTAAAGAAATTATGCTACAGCCACATCAGTCAATAGTCATTCTTTCAAAAGTACATATGATGTCATGAGCCAAAATCAATTTTATGAGTTATAAAGGAGAAATAAAAAAATTTCAAGACTTAATTCTATCCCTCCAAGTCTTCAATAGCTCATCTCAGCCATTGTGAGACTTGCTACAACCATCAGATGTTTAGATTCCATCATCAATTTCTCAATTCATAAGCTTATTGCACTTTTGCTACATTTCTGGCAAGGTTGTTGCGCTTTTGTTTTGGATACATAAGGAGGGAAAGAACAACTGAATACTTCATTACAAAGTTTCAAACATATTCAAAACAAGTGTGTGGGACCCTTACAAACCATTTCTTCAGTCAATCTCTTTAGAAAATTGATAAAATCTTTGCCTAGGGTTTCCTGCTACACTTTCGCAGTTGCATTGGTGTTGCTTAACTTGACAAAGAAATTTCCTAGTTTCTAACTGTACATATCCCTAATACCCCTCATTATACGCTCCATAATTTCCCTCACTCAATTTTAGTGGTTTCACCATTTTCTCACACAACCCTAGCTAGTTGTTGTGCTTCTAGACTAGGAATGTGTTTTCCCTCTTTCACCCCCTTTCCTTTACTCAAATTCAGGAATTCCACTTTCATTGTCTTCCTAAAATTCTTCCCTACTCTCCATAATTTCTTCAGGAATTATCTTATCTCCCTTCTCCTTCATTTCCTCAGCCAAACTTCCTACACTTTTATCATTGTTTTACAACTAAGTCCCCTTTGCCCATTCTTCCTTGAAAGTAGGGTTTACTGACAAAAGGTTATTCAAGGGAATCGATTACAAATAAATATAGCAAAGGCGAAAGGTTGGTTTTTTCTTCTGAGCATGAGCCATAAATTCGTAGACCTAAACCTAGAACTAGATCTCAAGCAAGAAGAATACCTAAGGAGGTTGTCACTAGAGAGGTGAATATTGAAGCCGCAATTGACAAAACACCTAGAGACAGAGATAATTCACCCTTGCAACATCATGGAGAAGTACCTCCTAAAATAGAGGTGGATGACCATGGAGATAACGCAACATATGATATAATCAAGGAGAAAGATGCACAAACTATGGAGCTAAAATATTACCTTTCCAAAATGAATTCGACGGTGGCTTTCCTGCAAGAAGAGAATAGGAAATTGAAATTAAACCTAATGCAACAAGGTAAATCAAAAAAGGACCCTTCATCTTCCAGTAAGGTGGGTGTTTTGGCAGCAAGGGATAAAGGTAAAGGAGTCAATTATGTGGAGCATTTAGAAGAGGAGAACATTCAGGTGTATCCAAGGGGACCTACAACCAAAGCCATGGCCAAGAAGAGACAACAAGCAAAAAACCCTTCTCCTCTTCAAACCCTAAAAAACTTAGATGACTCCATAGTTGCTGAAATTTAAGAGAACAAGCAGTATTGTTTTGAGAAGGTGAATGTGCACCTAGAGAAACTACTAAAGAAGGAAAACAAAGACATAACCATGCAGATCCATATGGAAAGGCACTATTACACAAGAAACATGGTGTGCAATATTCGTGTCAAGAATGTGAAGAAGAAGCTTAAGAATACCCTAAGGAAGCTTAAGAAGAAATATAATCTTTATCCTTTTGTAGAGGCATCACTGGTTTTCTAAAGGCATGATAGAAAGTAAGGTAACGAGATAAAGTTTTGCAAAATTTTGAAGTTTTCTTGCACATATTCAAGTGTACCCTACAAAAACGCAGCAAGTACTCGTTGTGCTTTTTCTCAGAGGCTCAAAATAAAGAATGGAAAGCATGTGGATATACATATAGACTTGTACATGGTGGAAAACTACTTGGGGTCACTTAATAGTTCATAGTTTTTCATAAAAATGCCCAAAACTAGCTATTTTACTCCTTTTTTTCCATTGTTTTAAAGGACTCGCTACACTTCTAGAGTACTTATTTTCAAATTAGTTTTGAGGAGTCTTAATGATGGAGTCTGGGTGACTTAAAGGTCCTAGGGTGTAGTAGACATCCTAAAATATCTTCCTAGGTCATCAACAATTTTCAAAACCACTCCAATGTCATCAAAACATCAACCCAAATACTCTTTGTGCTTCTACTAATACTTGCTATGCTTCTGAAACATTTGTTGCACTTCTCTAGAGGAAGCCTTTCTCTGCATTTTCTTGGTGTAGAGTTGACTTTTCTTGATGAAATTAGTGTCTAAATGATTTTACCTCATGTAGTTGAGTTTTTAATGATGGTCAGAGTGAATGTATTTTAATTAAATTCTTTCAAAGTCAAACTGAAATCAATTAGTGTAAAAAGGGAATTGGTTTCTAACCTCCGTAGTTTTTGGCAATGGTTAGAGAAGAATGTGTAATTAGTTCCTAGGAAGGAGGATTCGACCCCTCAGAGGGGTGAAGGTTGTTTTTCATATATATGTAGTCAGAATTAACTCATAGAAAGGGTTGGGTACTTGTAGCTCAGACTTGGACTAGTGTACTTGACTATTTGTAGAAATATAACAGAGAATTGTGACCATTTTCATGTGATTCTTGTGTGGTTGTTAGTGGCTCCATATTTCCTATATTTTCTTACATATTTGATGATTATATCGTGTTAGCAACCATATAATTTCTTCTTATGCTTTATGTTTAATGGTTTAAAACATAAATCATTATTTTATGCTTTGTTTTTTGTTTAAGATAAACATCTAAGAGTTTTTCATCTGAATAAGTGAATTCAAGCTCTTTCTCACTTAACTCCTGCTACATTCTCCTCACCACACCACAATGAAAACCATTTTGAGTCACTGATTTAACCTACCTTGCCCCATCTTCTGACTGCAACTGACCTTTAGGAATACTTGACCTAGTGCTTATACCTAGTGCTTTTTATCCAACAAACCCTAGTCAAAACCCTAATGAGCTGATACCTAGCCTAAAACCCTCATATTCTCTAGTCACTTCCCTTGGCTTTGAGTTGATTTTAGAGAGAGCCCTCTCTGATTTGGTAGGGCTATCTACCAAGTCAAAAGTTGGTCTATGGTTACCTCTTTGTTTTCCTTTCTTGGCCTTGGGAAACTAAGGAGTGCTAACAGGCCCCACTCTTTCTAAGATTTGAAATGGTTGAAAAAACCTTGGTGCCAACTTAGAACAAGTTCTTATTATCATTGAAATATTTTTTGGTCTAATGTGGAGGTAAACATGTTCCCCCACTTAAAATTTATTCTATATTCTCTTTTGATCTGCATAGTTTTTTTGTGTCCTGATCCACTCTAGATTTGTACCTAATAAAAAATACTTCCTAATCAATTTCCATCAAAATATGAGGTCAAAGAACAACCTCATTTACTACATCACTGTAATTGATGGGAGTATTACATTTCCTGCCATATATAGCCTCAAAATGTCTCATCTTCAATGATTTCTAATACCCATTATTTTAACAAAATTATACCAAAGGTAAAAGCATTTCTCACCTATTAATTTGATGCATGACATACACTCTTGGCATGTCTTCCAACACCTTTTTCAGTTAGTATGTCCATCCATTTGAGGACAATATGTTGCATATCATCCTAACGTTTACCCCCAGCCAAAAAGCAATCCTTTCCAAATAGTTGAGGTGAACTTGGGATACCAATCTAAAATAATATTATTTTCCACACCATGTAATCTAAAAACATATTTCATGAACATATGATTAATCTAAATAGCCTTATATGTGGATTTTAGATCTATAAAATGGGCTTCCTTACTCAACTTGTGCACTGCCACCATTATGGCATTACGATTTCTAGATATCTTTGGCATTCTTGTAATGAAGTCCATATAAATAAATTTAACCCACCTCCACTCTATAATGGGGATTGGTTGCAACAATTCCGTGGGATTTCCATACTTGACATTGACTTATTCACACTCCAAGCATTTGGAAATATAGTTGAAAATGTCCCTTTTCATGCCCGTCTAATAATACATCTTTCTCATAGTTGTTATCATTTTTTGATAAATCAGATGACTTGAGTAAGGTATTTTATGAAACTCATCATAGATGTGCTTCTTTAAGTCTCGCATGCAAGGTAGATACCATATACCACTGAATTTAAACATATCATCATCTATGAGAGAGTAATTATTACATAATGTTACTTCTGGCTCCTGCTGAAGGTGTTCATTCACATGGAGAGAATGTTCATCCTAAAGAAATGCTTTAATTATTTCTTTGATATCAATTTGACAAGTATTTATGGCTACCACATGAGCCATTTCACTCTTTAAGCTAAGTACATCTGCTACATTAATTTCCTTTCCATTGGTCTATTTTATTTCAAAATAAAATTCACTAATCAAAGCTAGCCACCTTGATTTTCCTGGATTCTACTTTTGTTGGCCAAATATATATCTCAATCCTCTATGATCTGATGTTAAAAAAAACTTCCTTCCTATGAAATAGTGCCTCCACAACATTAATGCATGTATATTTTCTACTACCTCCATGTCATGAGACATAATTTCTCTCATGCTCATTCGAATTCCTTTATTCGTAACAACCCATGTATCGTTCTTGCATTAGGACTCCACCAAACCCTACTCTACAAGCATCAATGTAAATGAAAAAACTATTTTTCTAAGTTTTTTATCCTCAATATTGGTGCATGTGTGAGTTAGTGTTTTAATTTCTCAAAAATAGCTTCTTCTAGGTCTGTTATTCTTAATATTGGTGCATGTGTGAGTCAAATTTTTAATTACTCAAAAATAGTTGCACACTCTAGTGTCCATTGGAATTTTACTCCTTTCGTCTACACTTTTGTGATTGAAACCTGATCTTTGAGAAATTATGAATGAACCTCTAATAATAATTGGCCAATCCCATAAAGAATCTGACCTAACCTACATTATAAGGAGTATGCCACTCCATGACGGCTTTGATCCTATTTTCATCTACCACCTCTCCTTCCTTTGAAATAATGTGTCTGAAATATTGAACATGTGATTGCAAGAAATAACATTTGTTAAATCTCACATAAATATTTTTCTCCTTCAATAGTTGCAAAATCTACTTCAAAATTTTCTTAATGTTCCTCCTTGGTTTAAGAATAAACCAAAATTTCATGTACAAAGATCAACACAACTTTGTCCAAAAATGGACTAAGAACATTGTTCCTTGAAAACATAAATGGTGTTGGAGCATTGGTGTGTCTAAATGGAACAACCACAAACTCATAATTCCCATACCTAGTTCTAAAAGTGATATTCTAGATGTATTCATCCTTAATTCATACATTATGGTACTCAGAACTTAAGTCTATTTTTTGCAATACTACAAGTCCACCTAGCTAATGAAATGAGTCATCAGTCCTAGAAAAGAAATAATTGTTCTTTACTATGACTTTATTTAATTGTTTGTAGTGAATTTGCATTCTCAAATCCATCCTTTTTATTCAGTAATAATATTGGAGCTCCCTAGGGCGATGCACTGGAGGTAATATATCCTTTGTCCAACATTTCCTTTAATTGTAGTTTTAGTTCCACCAACTATGGTGTACTCTTTTGATACAACGCTCTAGACACTAGTCCTAATTCTGGTAATAAATCAATGTACAAATCAATTTCTCTTCTTGATGGAAATCATAGGATTTCCTCAAGAAACACATCATGATTTTTTTTTAATATTGGATGCTCTCACATTATATCTTTGTTAACCTCTAATTCATTTGTCACTTAGACATCATATAATTAACATCCTTTATGACAACACCCATTCATTTGTAGTATTGATATTTTACTAATAGTCACATGTTTCCTTGTCCCTTGTAACATCACTCATTTTCCTCTATCACTGAGACATTTTATGAATTTTTTGTAGCAATGAATTTTAGTTTTATGGTTGACTACTGAATACATGTCAACTAGGATGTCATACAAGCCTAATGATAATAGGTTAAAGTCTAAACTCCATAGCATTGTAAGCCACATCATTCACCGTATTTGCTTCCTGCCAATTCTACAAAATTGGACCATTTCATTTTCACTAAGGAAATTCCTTCCTCCTATTGTTTTCTCCATAAGTCCAACACTGTACAGGTCCTCTTCCAAGCCCATTGACATCCTCTCTTGCAGGATTATAGATCTAGTCTATATTAGTAGTATTGGATTTTTATTGAAGCTCACCATTGGGAGGAATGACAAACTTCACATTCATTCCTTTACCTGATGTATGGAAATTTTCTTTGCTTTTCCTCTAAATATAGGCTTACCCCTTACCTTCTAATCATTTTGAAACTCATTATAATGCTTGGACTATTCATAGTAATAATTCATTTTATAGATGGTCTCGTTTAACATTTTCAACTCATTGAACTCTATTCTATATATGTCAATCCGTGGAAAGAAATTGAGATACCTTTATATATTTACCTTCTCATCCTTGATGTAAGGCACCTACCTTAGTGGATCTGAGAATATGTGTTGTACTCATCTTCTATCAATTTTTGTAATTTGATCCCATGTAATTGTTTGGCATTGTAGTCATAGTACCTTTCATATGGGTACTTCTCCTAAAAATATCTTACAAATATCGTGCATGGAAGTTACTTTTCTCTATTGTCCTTGAGACATCTTAGGTCTTCTCACCAAATATCAATGTTGCCTTTGAAGCTAAAAAAGGATACTCTTGTCTTTATACTCTCAGAGTAGTCATACACCTTGAAGTACTTATTTATCCATAATAAGCATGCTTCTACTTCCTCGACCATCTTCACCTCTCCATCAAATGTAGGAGGTTTTTACTTCTATAATTCCTATGGTACCATATATTTCTTTTTCCTTTTCTACTCATAACATTTCTTAGCTACAACATTAGACAATTTTTCATGCCAACCTATTCTTCTCTCTTAAGTACTTATTGGATTTCCACCTCTATCTTTATCTTTTCTTTCCTACCTATGCATTTTCTTAGATATATTCCCTTTTACACCATCAATTCTAAATATGTGCCTACAGTCATGATGGAATATGTCTATACTTATACCTTCCTAGGCAGTCTTTGCCTAGCTCATGTTGCTTCTCTCATTGCAAGTATGATAGGTTCTATAGTATTACTGCATTTATTATTCTTTCTTTTCATAAGCTTTGAAAATATTCACATTTTCCACCTTACAACTTCTTAGCTCAACTCTTAGACTTCTAAGGGTGCCAATCTAGTTAGGGGAGTATTCCTATACTCTTTCCAACATTGTCTTCTTCCTAAGAATGTTCAGATCTATTAGTGCTATATTGAACCATTCTACTTCTCATCCCTTTACACTATTGTCAATTGTTGGTGTCTTCTTGTGTATTATTGCACACACATAATTGTTAAGAAATGAAATATACAAATTAAAATATTTACCCATAACCTTCACATGTTTGCAATAAGCATGTTGATGTGAGGTTATTAAAAATATTGAATCTCAAGCTAGTATTCTACTTAGAAAACAAAGATATCAAAATATCCCATGCCATTCATTCTTGTAATTTCATAATGTTTATATAAATACATATATGTACATAAAGAACATAATCACTAGTCAAAATTCTACAATTAAGACACATTTTCACACAACAAACAATCAACATTAAATACCACTCTCTGTAACAAATCTCTTCAACCTATCTTCCTACGCTCATTCATTCAAAGTGTTGAATTCAGGTATTATAATACTACAATGTAACTCTTTGTCCCACCCCCTTAGAATATCTCTCACTATGGAAGATGTTACTTATTCATTAACCCAACCTCAAATGTGTATTATGGAAATGTGGTTACAAAAACACTTCATCTCGAAATTTTGCATAGTTAATTTCTACCATCATCATTGTATCCATCTCATCGATAACCTTCCTGTGAGATAAATTTTATCCCAATCTAACCTCTAGATTGAGAGTTATGCTCCTTTTAAATTTGACGAGCTATATAGTTCCATGTCAGCAAGAAATCCACAACATGTCACCAAGAGACAACCCACATAGCCAATTTGTTAAACCCCTTATTGATTACCAGTTCTGCACATCGTGATTGAATGTGATGGATGGTCCACAACCATGATGGGCTCCAACTACTTGATTGACAGTTAACAAGGGGGACGGGGTCTAAATTTTGTCACATAAGCAACTAAATCCCCTACACCTTCCATATAACTAGGATTCTTCCACATGGCATCCACCCCATTGGATAATTGAAAAGTAATTTTGAGGCTCCCTCGCATGCCCTACTATTAATAAAAGGGAAGGGGTGCTCATATTTCTTGTGTGCACCACACTCCTTTATGGCACCACCTGCTTTCTCCTGTTTCATGACATATCTATGCATCATCGTTCATTCACCACATCCTACTAACATCATGGTGAACACTTGATGATGTCATATTAATATATGCCATCCTCAACTGATGCCACACGTATTTTAAAAACTAGCCACTTGGCCACCCAAAAGGGTTATTTCCACCTACAACGTATCATGTTGGTAATATGGCACGCTAGTCATTCGACCTGTAATCTAAACCACACCCTCATGGAATCCATCGATCACATCTATATAGTCTCACCAAGTCTTTGCAACACCTCCAACCTCAACTTAGTTAGCAGGTACTAGACGGTCTTCCCCATTTTGTGTAGCTCCAAAAAACTCCATTATCTCTAGTTCTAGGGGATATGTAGGTGTGCTTGAATTTCCACCATGGGAATCCTTCTCGGACTCCCAAATCACAAGACTCTCTTTTCTTCATTAAAAGTATCTAAGCCTCACTCATGCCTAGGTTTTTAAAATTTTCATTAATCCTCAACCCCTTATGCCTCGGGTCCTTGATACAACCCCCACATAATTTGATCCAACCTTGTGCCAATAAACCTCATAGGGGGGGCCACTCTAGATACAATTTCTAGCTAATTTGAAATCCAACTCCTCCAACCCTATACATGTTTGTGATAAAAAGGGTATCTGGTCCTAGATACAAGGCTCCTCTGATCATTCATCCAGGCCAAGACAAAATATGACTGTATAAATACTTAGACTAAGAAGGTTTGTGAACTGCATGGGATTTTTCTAAGGTTACCCTTGATGCAAGGCTTTTCTTAGCACACCTGTTTCATAGAGAAGAACCTTCTTTGAACACACAATATTATATTTAGTGTACTTAACCATCATACATTCCATATATTTATCCATTATGTAAATATAGGTTAAATAACACCATACAAGATCATAAGGAATATGACAATAACATATTATCATATCTACAGATCTATCATATATTACACCAATAATAATCATTTCCTAGGAAAGACATTCATAGTCTTAAATAAATAAGAAACCTTGTGATTCACAAATTATCAGATAATGGAAATCACAACCTATAAAATTTTATTGAGGAACATCCAATAGTCATACATAGCCACATAATTAGATATACATTTCATGAATATTTCAAAAAACACATAGTCCTCTAAGCCCATCATTACCATGAGAGAATACATATAAAAATATCATCATAGTCAAACAAGAATAGTACATTCATGCAAGAACTATGTTGATAAACTCATAGTCATACGCATAACAACATCATCGTTCTTTGTAACACCCTCCTACAACATCTACCCAAGTAATCGGCCCACTGGTGTAAGCATGTGACAAGAGGTTACTATGATATGATTCAACCTCTTAGGTGACCTTAAGGAAGTGAAATCAATGGAAACACATGAAGCATACCTTCCACATCATCCACAACAATCTGTGAGCCATCCCAGCCACTCAAATATTGTGCCCCTAGGTCCCATAGAGATTTGAAGCTATTAAACCTTTGGACGCTCCGATGCTATGGGCATGCTAGCATCTAGATAGCTCTAGATGTTACCACAAGCCTTGATGCATATAACCATGGACTATTTCCACCATACCTATGCTAGAGTCTGCAGGATTTAAGGCACTTTTCAAGCCCAGAATTCCAGCCACTTCCAAGAACATGCTGTAGCATTTAGAATCCATTAAACACATGATGAAAACACTAATAAACTGAAAACTAACTCTAAGATTAGGCTAGACCATGCCCAACCGAGACTGGAATTCTGTCAAACACTTGGCATCAATGTAATCTATAGGTCTAGGATACAAGACAAAGAATGAATGGCTGAAAAACTCTTATGAGACAAGGCAAAAGGGATCACCACCTTATCGCTTGAATTCTTATGAAGTGAATTAGGTCTTGTATCCATCATTTTAGCAATTACAAATAAATACATAAAATAACCATCACATGAACCAATCAATTAATCATTCTTATAACCAACATAAAACCATGAAAATAACTATGAGATAACATCTGTTAAATCCATATATAAATAAGTACAAAAGATATAGAACTTAACTTTTATTAGACATAGCGAAGTTTGACCATCTTGAGGACTTCCACATACCACCTTACTATAGGCATGGTTGAGCCAAATATTTCTTTCAGATAGTCATCGTCATGCCATATTCCAAGCATGAATGTGGGATATCATAAAACACATTAATTACAACCATCCAGGGCTTCTAGAAGCCAACCACCTCAACCCATCAAACAATGGTTCCAACTCACAGTCGAACATCACTAATCCATCACTAGATTGGTCTTTATCCACGCATTTTAGGGCTCCAAAGAATTTGTTCCAACCCGAATTCGAGGACTGGTAACTCAACCCATGGCTCTTGCAGGGCTCCAGAGAGTTTGTCCAACCGAGGCTCCAGGACTAATAACTCAACCCACAACTTTTCCATGCCTCCAGATTGTTTGTCCAATCATAGCTTCCAGGACTAGTAACTCAACCCACCAAGGGCTTTCAAAGCATTTTTCCAACCAAGGATATAGGACTAATAACTCAAACACAAGACATTACAAGGCTTTCAAATTTTTTGTCCAACCAAGGCTCAAGGAACTAATAACTCAATTGAAGCTAAAGGACACATGAGAACAAACCAAAGAAACAATGAAATCCACTAAAAACACCATGGTTATCTAAGAAATGGAAAGGCTAGGTAATTCCATCGTCAATCTAGCAAATCCTCCATACCAGCGACATATCATGACCAATAAACAACATTCATATGCCATGCATGCTAAAACTAGTGAGGAAAACATACATTCAACTACGTACCTGCAAGCAAAACTTGTTTTAGATTTTGATTCTGATGTCCTATTATGCTTTCCTACTCTTCCCTTTCCTTCTTGCTCCAAAACCCCAAGTTTTCCACACTCTCCAAGAGTGCTCCAAGAAAAATATAAGTATCCAAGATTATGAGAGAGAAAGCTCCAAAACTCAATTGACCAAGCTTACCCACAGATCCTCAGAATCATTTTTATTAATAAGGGCTTTATTTTCATAATTTTCCATTATTTTCTTTCAAATTCTTCCTCACTTGCAACCTGTGACTTTTGACCTTCCTTTTCTCCTATTTTCCACTATTTCCATAAATAAATGTGCCAAAATTCCATTTTCCCTTTCCAAATCCTTGTCCATTGCCTTTCTCAATTTCCTTGGCCATAATAACTGAAATGAACACCCACTATGATGTTCTTCCCACCATTCAACTTGGAATATGTGTCCCATGACCGTGGTCTTATATGTTTTTACATGGATTTTTTACTGCTTTTGGTACATAACCCTCCCCCTTTAGGGAACACCATCCTTGATGTTCAATGACACCGATAACCAACAAGACTTTTGAAAACAAAACATACTACCCATGGAGCTTTATAGCATAACTTGTTGGAGTGTTTACAATGACCATCTACCAAAACATGACAAACATATCATTTACTAGAGCTTTATAATATAGTTCATTATGACATTTACAATAACCAAATAGACACACGTACATATTTTCTTCACCTAGAAAATAATCATACTATCTATGGAGCTTTATAAATCCATCTTGATATAATATTTATAATGATATACACATATGCACATATGCACATTTTCTCAACCAATTAATAAAAGAATAGAATGTCTACATATGCAACAAGGGAATCTAGAGGCTCACACCTCCACCCTCAAGTAATACCACGATTCACCTCCTTCCCAAGAAGTCCATAATCCACTACAAGGTCAAATCTGCATCCAATGTTGAACACTATAATCATATGCCACTTGTTCTCTTAGTGAACAGTTACTGGCTGATTGTTCCAAGGCACACTCCTAATGTACATATGATTCCATATGGAAATGCTAATGAAAAAAAAATCCATCCTTGACCTTCCCTTCTCCGTTACACAATCCCTCGTGCAATTGTGTCATCCCCTTCCGTGGAGTCACACACCTTACACGTTCCATTGGCACCGCCATCCTGGGTACTTCATCCCTTTGCAAGGCTTCCTTCTATAGGAAGATACAAAAAAAAAGGCATATCCCTACCTTAAAACCATCACAATGGTCATAGCATGTTCATGGAAATCAATGGACATTATTTGGTACTAATGTCCAACAATGGCCCTGCTCTTGAATGTTTTACCAAGATACTGTTGCCTATTCTAATTCCTCTTGTTTGTGGTGATAATTCTTGAAATCAATTTCAACCACCCAACCGAGCATGTTCATGCATTCTTGTACGATGCACATAATTTCCATTAGATTCAAAATAAATTGAAATAAATTCACATCATACCTCATTGGCAGCTCATCAATAAGGTACACTTGCAATCCTATTTACTACCTATCAAATAAATCAAACTAGCATTTTTGACTAAATCATCATGTATAAATATAAAGCCTTGGGTTAGCTCAAAACGAAACCATCATAGATCAAAATCATAAATCACATGTAAACATCATAAACTAGAATCATAGATCACATGTAATCATTATAGAGCAGAATCATAAATCTCATGCATAATAGAAGTGAAATAAAATAGCGATACTTATCCTTTAATCAATCCTTAGCTTCTACCTTTCTCCTTATTCTGTATGCACTCTAGATCAATTACCACACCTAAAAAATACTCAGTGCCTTCTCCTCAACCAAGTGCACATACACATAGTGTGCATCAGACACATACAACCACAGATGACAAGAAATGCCATGCAATACATGCACCTCTACCTGACATACAATGCATACACCTACACCCAATCTAAAACATAAAAAAATACATACACCTACATCTAGTGTACAACACAACACAATACATACACCTACACCCAATGTACAACACAATACATATATGTACACAGCATACAACAAAACGAATACACCTATAATGATACCCTGACTACTCTATGCACCTATATAATATTGCATGTACACAACAGAACATGTACGACATGAGCATAACACAACATGTACACAATATCACCTATACACAACACCACATGCATGACTCTTACACAAGATCACATGTAAACCATGCCCCCTTCACAACGTGTACACAACACCACTTGTACAATCATGCACACAACGCCATATGTACATAGAACCACATGTACACCATGCACACAACACCATATGTACATAACACTACATATAAAACATGTACATAACACCATATGTACACCGCATTGCATAGCCAACATGCGTAGAACACCAACGCTGCATATCCATCATGCACATAGTACAATACGTACACAATACTACATATCCAACATGTACATAGAACTATCTATACCCAGCATTGAATATGAAATATTCACACAATGCTATATGTACCACGTTGTACATAATATTGCATAAACAACACCACATGTGCACAACATCATATATGCAATATGTTCAACATATACAACATATGCACAATAATAGTACCACACATCCAAAACCGCACTGTCTCTCCCAAGCAGCCTTGCATCCATTATCGTATCCATGTTTGTCCCAGCATATCGTAGACCACACAGCTTTCACCGACGTATCCCTCTATATACCATATCGATAACATAGACATAATATAATCACAAAAGATCATCTCATAAGGACATGATATTGACCTCCTATATTTTCCATGACTAGTCTTCCACTTGATTCCACATAAACCATGAACCTCTTCATGCCATTCACCTGCATAATCATTCATTCCTCCACAATAATAATCCCTAACAACCCTGTGGGACAAGATACATACATAAACATTAGCACAAAACAATCATGATCAATGAAGATCCTGTCATACATGAAATTCATACATGCATACGTATATATACATATATGTATTAGCATTAAACAATCTTTCAGACAACGACATACATGAATACATATGTATACATATATGTATTAGCATTAAATAATTTGTCAGACAATGACATACATAATTAGTAAGTATAATAAGGTCAAGGTTAAGAGAACTCCCTTGATGCTTGCAACACATCTACAACATCGAGGACAATAGTTCTGAACATAGCCGAGGCACATGATGACTCATATCCATTTACTTCACCTTTAATATCACCTTACGCATGATTGTACTGTCACTATCCATTTACACCAATGGACAAAACCAATCCAACCGATTGTCATACTCTTGCCTTAAACTTCCCTTATACATGTACCAAGCCTCATCCAGTATTTACATCACTTGTCGAGTACAACACATCTCTCCCTAAGCTCCATTAACTTTCTCCTTCCCCAGCAAATTCCCAAAATTCTCAAAACAACAAAGGAAAGATAGAGAAGAAAAAAAGAATAAAACCATGGGAAACCAACGAAAATATGACACCACAAATAAAGTGGCATGGCCATCCAAAAGACGCTACCAAAACTGTAATGAAGCAGAAAAAATCACCAAAATACCAAAAGAGAAAAACTAACAACAGGCACCATGACTGGATCCCCATGGTTCCCAATGCTTCCAAAGGAAATCTCAACTTGAGGCTTCTTTGAGGCCTCTTTTCCATGCAATCCCTTTTTATCATATTGCCATCACACATAACTGTTAGTGCATAAATATACATAACAATATGCAGGTTACCTTCCCTTTCTATGCCAAACATGTTTCTTGCAACCGAGCATGTCGATGCCACCTCTCGAGGGACTCCAATTCCCTTGACATATCCACCTATCACTAGAGACTAGCTAATACACCTGTCAAATACATGTTCATGAATCTAGCACATATGCACATAATGTTAGACAAGATTGAGGTTAAGAAGACTTATTGTATGTGAAGCACTCATTCGGAATTAGGGTTCCCAAACATAGCCAAAGGAATTCTCGCCGAATTCCTTTATTTTACCTTTTTACCTTGTTGCAATCGAGGATTACTATGTATTTTCACATAACCCAACTGTTAGTTATATAAACACATCAATTGTTACCTTGTCACGCTAATAATAAGCATGTTTCCTACAGCTGCTGACACATGTCAACCACATGTTACAAATATCAAGACAATCATATCTATCAATTTGAAATCAACCTTTACCAAGACTAACAATAATGTCATAATCCGTAGTCAATTCATAGTCATAAGTCATAATGGTACAATTGTCACCTACTACACTCAAGTACATATCAATTGTATCAACACATGTTCTAGTACAATCATCTTAAAACAATATCATTTGAACACATAGCCATATCGTGTGATAATCAAACATTCAAAAATAGATAGATGATATAAAAGAAACCAAATATCAAACACCAAATAGATGAAATAATCAAACAATCCGGCACAAATTAGGTGACACAAGCAAGATCATACCTTAATGTATCTTAGGGGAGGCTATCTTCTCTGCACAATCAATCTACCTAGCATGATATAACTTCACAACACATCAGATAAAACACAAATAAGATCATGATATCCATAACAATCACTAACTAACATGTTCACCTCCAAAATCCACAAACAATTATCATTCATACATAATAATCACATATGCACCATCAGTCTAGATTATCATGACATAATAACACAACATATTAACTCATACCTGAATGTCATAACCCTAACCCTTTTCATAGACCAATCCAAATTAGTATGATAAACATAACATCGAGATCTTAATGTAATAACTATAATCATCAAGTTACTAGCATATAACAACGAAAAGTTATACATCATGCTCATTAACAAAATATAACCTAATAATTAAGCTAACTATCATATAACAAAAAAATGTTAACCCATATCATACTCACCAACAACATATAATATAATCATCAAGTTATCTAACATACAACAAAAATATCAATGCATACAATCATAGGTTACTATCATTCATGACTATCTGACACATGTGCATATGACTACACTAATCAACTAGCATCTATCATGTGTGTAACCATAAAACTAATAGAATTAAGGCATACACAAAACCATAATGCACATAACAATCCTTAACCTACATACCTGCATGCCCAACATACAAACTTGGATGACGAGATGCTCTTGCCTCGAGGTGCAATGCTGCAAATTTACTTTGATGATCTACATCTCTTTCTCTATCTCAACCACCTCATTAGCATCATAACATACCAGTAACATCATGATGACCTATTTGCATACAATGACTTCACAACGCATGTCTGACCTACCATTTATGCATAACCATAACCACGACAATGCATGCATGACAACATATACACACTAGCATACATAACAAGTACATATACAACCATACAATCATGACGACACATCCCACAACAACACCTGCAACCTTCACATGGAAAAATTACTACAACCATGATCAAAACCATGCAAATGCAATAAGCACATGGAATACAACCATAAGGAACACATATACAACCGACATGAATGCATTACCAACACACCGCACATCTAGTCAGAGGGGTGAACCCAACTCTAATACCACTTTGTAACACCCTCCTCCCACATCTACCTACATAGTCGTCAAACCAGGGTAAACATGTGATGAAATGCTTTGTGACATGATTCAAACTCTTAGGTGACCTTAAGGAAGTGGAATCGATGGAAACACATCAAACATGCCTTCCACATCAACAACCACACTCCTAGGAGCCACCCCAACCACTCAGGTATCATGCCCCTAGGTCCCACTGAGGTTTTAATATATTAAACCTCTAGACACTCCCATGCTATGGGCATGCCAGTGTCTAGACAGCTCTAGACGCTCCCACAAGCCTACAAGCCTATGACCAGGGACTATTTCTAGAAGACACATGCCAAAGTCTACAAGATTTAAGGCACTTTTCAAGCCTAGAATTCTGACCATTGCCTAGAACTTATTATAACTTCTAGAATCCATTAAACACATGATGGAAAGACTAATAAACCAAAACCTAACTCTAGGACTAAGCCTCACCATCCCCAACCAAAACTAGAATTTTGTCGAACACTTGGCATCAATGCAATCTATAGGTCTAAGATACATGACAAAGAATGAATGACTAAAAACTCTTATGAGACATGACAAGAGGTATCACCACCTTCTCTCTTGAATTTTAGTGACATTAATTAGGTCTTTCATCCATCATTTTAGCAATTATAGGTAAATACATGAAATAACCATGACATGAACAAGTCAATTAACCATGCTTATAACCAACATAAAACCATCAAAATAAAATTGAGATAAAAATGGTTAAATCCACATATAATAAGTAAAAAATCAAGAGAACTTAACTTTTATTAGACATAGGTAAATTCGACCAGGTTCAGGACTTCCATGTACCACCCTATCGTAGACATGATTGAACCAAATCTTTATTTCAGTTAGTCATCCTTGTGTCATATTCAAAGCATGAATGTGCAATCTCATAAAACACATAAATCAAAACCATTAGTGGATTCCACTAACCAACCACCTCAACCATCAAAGGGTGATTCTAACTAATGGTTAGACATTACCAAACTATCACTAGATGGGTCTCTATCTAAGGCATCTAGGGCTCCAGAGTGTTTGTGCCAGTGCGACTTCTAGGACTCATAAGTCAATCAATGGCTACTACCGAGCTCTAGACCATTTATCCAACCAAGGCTCTAGGACTAGTAATTCAACCCACAAATTTTATGGGCTTCTAGAGTGTTTTTCCAACTAGGGCTTACCAATCTAGTAACTCAACCCACCAATGGGTTCGAGAGTGTTTGTCCAAACAAGGCTCCAAGAAATAATAGCTCAATGCAATTTAATGGAAACATGAGAACCAACTACAAAAACAAAGAAGTGAACCCACAACACCATGGCTATTGAGGACATGGAAAGGCTAGGCAAATCCATTGTCAATCCATACAATCTTTAATGCCAATCAAAGATCATAACCAATAAACCACATGCATATGCCATGCATTCCAAAACTAGTGAAGAAAACATACATGCAACTCAGTACGTACAAGTGAAACCCACTGTAGCTAGTTATCTCAATGTCCTATTGCACTTTCCTACTCCTCCATTGACTTCTTGCTAAAACAAATCCAAGTATGCCACACTCTCCATGAGTGCTCCAAGAAAACTCTAGGTATCCAAGATTATGAGAGAGAGAGGGAATAGAGAGAGAACTCTAAAATTGAATTGACCAAGCTTACCCACTGATCCTTATAAGCCTCGTTATTAATGAGGCCTCTATTTTCTTCATTTTCCATTATTTTCTTTCAATTTCCTCCTCACATCCAACCTGCAACCTTTCACATTCCTTTTCTCCTATTTTCCATTATTTTCATAAATAAATGTGCCAAAATGCCATTTTTCCTTTCCAAATCCTTTGTCATTTCCTTGCCAATTTCCTTTTCCATAATAACCAAAATCAACACCCACTAGGATGCTTTTCCCACCATCCATCATGGAATACATGTCCCATGATTGTGGTCTTATATATCTTTACATAGACTTTTAACCAGAGTTGTTACAATCTTTCATAGAAGAACATATATAGAAGTAAAGACACTTATATTTTTAACTTGACAGAATGGAAACTTAAGGGGGGACTTTAACTCTAAACCAAACTATAGGTCAACCACACTATAATATTGCTTACCACTCACCACTCCCAGACATAGTTTAAATTCTAATGAGTTAGGTGGTTAAAGGAGTTCCCACCAGTACAAGTCACACAAGTCACATACGAATCCATTGCACATAATATCTCTAGATACAAACCACTATAGGAATCTAAGGCACATAGTGTGTCAACCCTCCAAACACTACAAGAATCAAGATCACACAGTTTCTTCATGTTCTAAACCCTCCAGGAATCAAAAGAAAACAGTGTATCCACCCACCAAACACTTGAGTGATATAGAGAAAATTGTGTGTCCACCTATTAAACCCTATGGGAATCCAAAGCTCACAGTGTCTCTAAATATTAAACCCTAAAGGAATCTATAGAACATAGTGTCTCCAACAACTCTTCTCTTGTCATCACTTCATTCCATGCTTCCAGATATCCTAGACCTTGTATTCTCTTCTTTGAGTTCTCTCTCAGTTATTGACTACAAATTTGAGCATATTCTCTCTATGTCCCCCATCTCCTTTCCATTGTTGGGTTGTGTTATATTCCTTCCATGACTAGCCCACGTAGTTAACTGGGGAGTTAGAAGGGGGGTGGAGGCCCCATTCATTGCGCCAATTGTGTAGGAGGGGCGGGGGGTCAGAGGGGGTTTGAGGTGTACTCGTAACCCCACTTTATGGGGTCCAGGGTAGCACCCCCAAAAATTTTGGTTTTGGACCCTATGTTAGGATGGGTGGACCCACCTATGGTTTTGTGCATGATTTTCGCACACATTTTTGGACATGATGGTTTTCGGTCCATGGTATTGGATGCGATGGTTTTCGGTCCATGGTACTGGATGCTTCGGCATGTATAAGTATGTATTATAACATTGAAAGGAACATAATGAAAAATAAATCTAGTAGTCCTCGTTTTGGGATCCAAGGGAAAATCTTTGTGTATATGTGTTTTATGTGTTATGCTCTCGCATTGTTTATTTTTTGTGTTTTAGAATTCATATGCAAGTAATTTCCGTACAGGATTAAAACTTAAATTTGGTATCAGAGCTATTTTGGCTTAAAGGCGACGCCTTTGTTACTGAGGGGTTTCACTCGGGCCTATGGTGCACCCTGTTCAGTGGGAGATCTATGAGATCGATTCTAGTGGTGAAAGAATATGGCAAGCAGTGGAAAGATAGAGATCCAGAAATTTAATGGTCAGACTTTTGAGTTGTGGAAACTCAAGATGGACGATCTGTTGGTTGATAAAGATCAGTGGATTGTTGTAGATCTGGGTACTAAACAAATGGGAGTGTCCGATGAAGAATGGAAGAAGTTGGATCGAAAGTCAAAGAGCACAACATGATTATGTGTCTCGGATTTAATATTGTTGAATGTATCAAGGGAGGCTATGGTGAAGGCTTTATGGGACAAGTTAGGGACTTTGTACCAATCTAAGTATCTGGTGAATAAAATGTTCTTGTGGAAAAAGATGTATAACCTGAGGATGAAAGATGGAGACTTGGTGACAGAGCATCTGAATGCATTTAATACTATGGTAAGGTAGTTAGCATCTGTTGATATTAAAATTTCAGATGAAGATAGGTGCATCATTTCTTTGTGTTTTCTACCAAATTTGTGGGATAGTCTGGTTATTACAATAGATAGCAATGCAACTACCTTGCAGTTTGATGAAATAGTCTCAGCCTTGCTAACAAAGGAGATAAGATGAAAAAATATGTAGAGCTAGAATGGTGATTCCTTGTTTGTACGAGGACAATCCCAAAATAGAAACAAAAATAATTCATCGAATGGGAGATATAAATCTAGAGGGACATCTAAATCTCTAGGAAAATTCGTAAAGGTGGTGTGCTAGAAATGGAGAAAGGAAGGCCACTTCAAAAGGGACTGTAAATCTAAAGCTCGTGACAAAGGAAATGGATGTGATGAGGCTCCTTTTGCATAGGCGAAAACCACCTCAGATGAAGGTGGGGATGTGTACTTGGCTTCTTCAAGTACACATGTAGATCATGAGGCATGGTTGATTGACTCAAGTGCATCCTTTCACTTGACTCCCCATAGAGAGTGGCTCTGTGAGTATGAAAACTGTGATGGTGGTGATGTCTTCTTGGGGGATGACAGGAAGGCTAAAATCATTGGTCACAGAAAAGTAAAGTTGAATTTGCAAGGTGGAAGGTTTAGAACGCTTCTAGGTGTTTTACATATTCCTGCATTAGCCATAAATGTTATTTCTGTAAGCAAGGTGGATCATGCAAGTGTAAAAACAATATTCGAGAAGGATACCTGCAAAATGGTTCGAGGAGCACTAGTATTGATGCGAGGAGTTTGGATTGGAGCTTTGTACAAGCTGCAAGGTAGCATTGTTATTGATGGGTGCAATAGTTTTGTGGTTCCTGAAAGTGGAGCAGAAAATCTAGTGGTCTCTAGAGAGAAGATCATGCTATGGCATCAAAGGCTTCGACATATTAGAGAGAAGGGCCTTCGAATACTTCATGGTAAAGGTATGGTATAAGGTCTGAGTAATAACTCTCTGGATTTTGATTTCTATGAAAATTGTGTATATGCGAAGCAGAATCAGGTGAGTTTTCCCTATAGTGGTAAGAGGGCGAAACAGATATTAGAACTTGTGCACAGTGATGTGTTTGGACCTGTGAAGCTTCCATCCCTGGGTAAGTCTATGTATTGTGTATCATTTATAGATGACTTCTCAAGGAATACATGGATATATTTCCTTAAAAAGAGATCTGAGGCCTTTGACAAGTTTAAATAATTTAAGGCTCTCATGGAAAATCAGACAGAGAAGAAGATAAAGGTGTTGAGAATAGATAATCGTGGAGAGTTTTGCAGCAAGGAATTTGAAGAATTCTGTAAGAAGTGTGGTATAGCACAACAGAAGACTGCTTCATATACACCTCAGCAAAATGGAGTTCCGGAAATAATGAATAAGACGTTGATGGAAAGGGCAAGAATCATGGTCAGTGGTGTAGGGGTAGGATAGGAATTCTGGGCAGAAGTAGTGGATATTGCATGTTACCTAGTCAACAGGTCACCTTCATTAGCATTGGAGGATAAGACTCCACAAGAGGTATGGACTGGTAAGAAACCGTCTCTTTCATATCTAAGGGTATTTGGATGTGATGCATATGTACATGTTCCAAAGGAGAAACGAACCAAGTTGGATAGTAAATCTGAAAATGCATCTTATTGGGTATAAGGATGGTTGAAAGTGTTATAAGCTTTGGAAACCAGTAACAAGGCAGGTTGTGCATAGCCAAGATGTGGTGTTCAGAGAGGTGAAAGATGTTATTAACATGAAGTCCAACCAAAGGAATCTGAGAAGATAGAGTTTGAGCTAAAGGAGGAAGAATCAAACTCTACAGCAAAGGAGGAATCAGAAGATGAAGAGCCACAAACTACGGCTGTGAGAAGATTAGTTCGAGAAAGAAGGAAACCTAAAAGGTATAGTCCATCTTCTTTCTGTTCAATTTTTTCTTTGTTTTTCACTGTTGATGATCCCAGAACTGTGAAGGAAGCAGTGGATTAAGAGGATGGAAAACTCTAGAAAGAGGCCATGGTTGATCAAATGGCATCTGTGCACAAAAATGAGGCTTGGGATCTGGTGGAGTTGTCGGCTAGAATAAAACCCATTGGCAGCAAATGGGTGTTCAAAAAGAAGACAAATGTAGAAGGAAAAGTGGAGAAATACAAAACTCGGTTGGTAGCAAAAGGTTATTCCTAGGTGCCGGGAATTGGTTTTGGTGATATTTTTTCTCCTGTTGCTAAGGTAACTTCTATTAGATTACTTTTATCTGTTGTTGTTGCTTTTGATTTTGAGGTAGAATATATGGATGTGAAGACATCATTTCTTCATGGGGATCTGGAAGAGGAAATCTAGATGAAGCAACCTGAAGGCTTTGAAGTGAAGGGTAAGAAAGAACTAGTATGCAAGTTAAAGAATTCTCTGTATGGGTTAAAACAGTCACCAAGGATGTGGTATCAGAAATTTGATACATTTATACAGGTACTTGGCTTCACCAGAAGCAAAGAAAATCATTATGTGTATTTTAAATTAATTGGTGATCATGTTATTTATCTAGTCTTGTATGTGGATAATATGTTGATGGTTGGAAATGATAAAGAAATTATCCAAGATTTGAAGACCTAATTGTCCTCCAAATTTGACATGAAAGATCTTGGTGCTGCAAACTATATTTTGGGCATGGAAATTAAAAGAGATTAGGCAAAGAGGAAGCTCTGGTTAATCTAGAGGAAGTATGTTGAGACAATACTGCAGAGGTTTAATATGCAAGATAGTAAACTGGTGAAGGTTCCTATTCCTGTAGGTGTGAGGTTATCTGCTGAACAGTGTCCCAAGACACAAGAAGAGGAAGAGGACATGTCCCGTGTTCCATATGCAAGTGCAGTCGGTAGCCTGATGTTTGCAATGGTCTATACTAGACCAAACATTGCACATGTAGTGGGAGTATTGAGCAGGTTTATTTAAAAGCCAGGGAAGGAGCACTAGACAATAGTGAAGCGGGTTTTCAGGTATTTGCATGGCACTAGTGGTTATGGTTTTTGCTACCAAGGAAGACCAGGATTGGAGAGAGCGTTGGATATTCATGGCTTTGTTGATGCAGACTGGGCTGGAGATCTCGATCAGAGAAGATCTAAAAGTGGATATGTGTTTAACCTATTTGGAGGTTGAGTTAGTTGGATGAGTGAGAAACAATCTGTAGTGGCGCTATCAACTACAGAGGCATAATACATGGAAGCCACTCATGCAAGCAGGAAAGCAGTTTGGTTGCAGAGATTGTGTTCAAGTATGGGGTTAATACAGGGATCTATAAGGATAGACTGTGACAGCCAAAGTGCAATTTTCTTGGCAATGAACCCTACTTACCATTCAAAGACAAATCATGTTGATGTTCAGAATCACTTTGTGAGGGATATGATAGAAGACAAAAAGTTCTTGCTGGTAAAGGTGGACACTTTGAAGAATATTCTAGATGCATTGACAAAATTTGTGAGCTCTGAGAAGTTCTCTTGGTGTAGAGAAACAATGGGCATTTCATGGCTGAAAAAATGAATAATCTCTCATGTGGCCTCTTGTGGAAAGAAAACAACAAGTGGGAGAATGTTGGGTTGTGTTATATTATTTCCACGACTGGCCCACCTAGTTAACGGCGGGGTTAGAGGAGGGGTGGAGCCCCCCTTCGTTGCACCGATTGTGTAGTAGGAGGGGGGGGAGGGGTGGTCATAGGGGGTTTGAGGTGTACCCATAACCCCACTTTATGGGGTTTAAGGCAATGCCCCAAAAAATTTTGGTTTTGGACCCTATGTTAGGGTGGGCGGACCCACCTATGGTTTTGTGCATGATTTTCGCACATGTTTTTGGACCCAATAGTTTTTAATCCATGGTATTGGACACGATGGATTTTGGTCCATGGTATTGGATGCTTCGGCATGTATAAATATGGATTATAACATTGAAAGGAACATAATGAAAAATCAAGCTAGTAGTCCTAGTTTTGGGATCCAGGGGAAATTCTCTGTGTATATGTGTTTTATGTGTTATGCTCTCGCATTGTTTATTTTTTGTGTTTTAGAATTCATATGCAGGCAATTTCTGTAGAATCAAGAGCACATAGTGTTTGCATGTTCTAAAACCTCCAGAATCGAAATAAAATAGTGTATCCACCCACAAAACACTTGAGTAATATAGAGAAAACTGTGTGTCGAACTATTAAACCCTATGGGAATCCAAAGCTCACAGTGTCTCCAACTGTTAAACCTTGAAGAAATCTATAGAACATAGTGTCTCCAGCTACTCTCCTCTTGTCATCACATCATTCCATGCTTCTAGATTTCCTAGGCCTTGTATTCTCTTCTTTGAGTTCTCTTTCACTTATTGACTACACATCTGAGCATATTCTCTCTATGTCCCCCATCTCCTTTCCATTAGTATCTTTGTATTATCGACTTAGTATCCTATCTATTGTTTGTTGACCACAATAACATGCCGTATGAGGATAGGGACAATAAGGGTTCATCCTTTAGTTAGACGACCCATACACAACATCAATGCTTGCACCTATAAGGCCACAAATTCATCAAGGAGATAGGTGGTAAAATAAATGGAGTGTCTTGGGTTGAGACACTACACAAGCAACTCCTCCTCCTCAATCTCAAAATCCATTTCCACTCCTAAACCCAATCATTATTTACATTTATACATTAGTTACATGAATTTGAATTCATATGAAGTCTAGAAGAGGAGTAGAAAAAAGGGATGTCAAAACATAAAATTTATTATTCTTTCTTATTTCTTCTACATCATTAAAGGCATTATTATGATTACCAAAGACTACCACAAGGGTTCTAACGTCTATCCATCTGAATGGAAAATTTCCCAGTTTAAGGGAGGATGTTTGGAGGCTATCCTCAAAGTATTTCCTTTGAATCCTCCTTTCTAAGCCATACTCTAAAGTTTCTTCATAAGGGTTTTCATTCTAGATCATGGTATATTCAATCGTGTAGATGAAGGATTTTCCCTTACATGAATAACTTCTAGTGGAGACATAATTTCATGTTTTTCTTTATTTAAATGAGGGGATTAGTTTAGCTATCAGGTTTTAACATGATTAGATAATTCAAAACATAAAATAATACACCTAAGACGTATTTCTTATTCATCTCATCGTCCACCTAATTCTTCTTGACTCCATAAACATAGTAAGATATTAACACTAACATTAATGCCCCTCCATCACTTTTATTTTTCTTACTAGAATAATCGTAAAATCTATCCAAAAACAACCATTTAATTGACATTATTAGGGATATCATCTTCTGCTCTTCTAGTTAATCCTTAGTTATCCTATTAAGGAACTGGATAAGTGAAAGGAGTTTTAGACTAAAGCGAGAGAAGTTGTTGAGGTGATAGTGAGTGACCTTTCTAAAATTTTCTTACTACATTCTACATTTTGGATTGGGGCTTATGGCATAAACATGCACATTGGGCAGTAGGATGTCACTAAATAAGATTTTTTTTGGTAATGATATATCTCACTGAACAAGAATTTTTTGATGATGATAAATCTTTTGGTTTTGTAGGGTCTCAAATAATCTAGATGTACGATGGTCATTTTAATAATACTTTATGTGTTCCAAGTATCTCCTACAATATTCTATTAGTATATCAAATCACTCATTTAGGTGAATATAAAATAATAGAGTTCCACCTTACCAATTTATAAACAATGTTTTAAAATATCCTAAGCATGTCCTAATATCTAGAGTTGTTGATGATTTGAGCAAGTTATATAGATTTTACAATTTTAGGTCATCATATTTTCCCTCAGTTTTATTTATAATAGAAAGTGCCTAATCAAAACTCTTCATGAGTGATTTACTCTTCTAAATTATTTCTCATTGTACAAGTTATGTAACCAAACTATGGTTATTGGACTTATTAATGTTTCTTGTACATTTCTTGTTTGTGTTGATTTTTTCCTCAATGAATATCATTACGATAATTTTCAAAATAATGTCTCTTGGAATGCCTCAAAATCATTGTAGTTTGTCCATAGTGGTGTATGTAGTCCACTTCATTCCCATTCTTTCTCTTTGTTCAATAAATTATTAAACTTTGTTCATTTCTTATAAATGTCGATTTGGGTTTATCTCTTAAATATTAAGAGTGAATATTTGGCATGTTTTTATACTACAAGACCCTTTTAGAAACAAAATATTAATGTCAACTACAAATTTTAAGAATCAATCATGAAAATGAATATGTTTAAAAAATTACTACTTACTACACTACATAGGAAATTTAGATGTAGCATATTGCTACATATATGCCATAGTGAAGTGATTTTTAGAGAGGAAGTCAGGCTTTAAAGTAAATGGGAAATTGTATAATCTAATTTAACTGATAAATTGTTCTCTTTTGTACTAGGTCCATCAATTATGCCAATTACATAGTCAATAACACCTCAAAAAATGATTTAAAAATATAACACTAGAATTAGTATGGAGTAAAATTAAATCAAATATAAGACACATGCATGTATCTAGTAGTGATTCATTAACTCACATTCCGGGGATAAAGGAAAGACTTATAGCCTCAAATTAAGAGGATTTCTTTTTCGCATACAATCATATGAAATGTTATAGACTTCTTCAACACAATTTTAATGAAATTATATTAGGAGAATTTCTTACATTGATGAAAGTTTCTCCACTTATGACCTTAATTTGAAATTTGTTTTGTCTTCAAATAAAAAGTATTTTTTCACATCTATGGCATCCTCCTGCTCACACTTTTCTATTAGTTATCCCATTCTTGTTTTGTCTTCGATTGATAATAGTGACAATGAAAGTAAACCTCTTCTTCCTTAACTTATTCTAGTTGGGTCCTTTGAACATGAACCTACACTACCACAAACACTTGCTAGATGGGTTCATACATCACAAAAGGTAGTTAGTGATATTATAGATGTTTCTATAAATCAATACCATATGCATTTGTAGTTATATTGTGCTTCCTCTATTTTGTTCAAACGTTCTAAAGATTTTTGATGCAAAAAAATGCAAAAGATTAGCTTGTCCATATTGGGACACATGAGGAACAACATTTTGTAATTAAAAATGATATGTATAATTTTGTACCTTTTCCAAAATGAGGATAACTTATGAATTATAAATGATTATATAAAACTAATTATTTACCAAATTAAAATATTAAAAAACAAAATTATTAGTTAGTTTCCCTATACAACTCGTTATTTACCAAATTAAAGTATTAAAAGACAAAATTATTAGGTTGCATGTTTGTTAACCTTAAACCTACCTTATTTTATGAGATTTTAAAGTGAAATTTACCATGAGCACCTTCCCATCTAAAAAAATCATGCTTGTTTTATTTAATTGCTTTGTTCTAAATAAATATCCTCCATAAAATAAATAACTTTCATAAGATAAATAAATTTCTCTCTAACACCTTTTATTTTTCATATCATTTTGACCCTAATATTTATGGGATGAAAATCAATAACTATCTCATAATAATTTGTATTTATGTTGGTGATCTTATTAGTGTTGGTGATCTTATTCTCACTAAAAAAATAATTTGAAATTAAAATTACAAATTATTTTCATTATTTACTTTGGGCTCTAATTATTGCAAAGCCAACAACAAATTTCCATTTCCTAGTAAAAGCACGAAAGTCACCTTCTTCACCTCTTTGACAGGGAAATTAGATATCCCCATATCCCTTCTAGTTTACAATGCAACTTACTACTGCCTACACTAGTGTCGAAATTAGTGCCACATTATACCACAATTGTTCGTTTCGTTTCATATCTTTCAGATATCTATTCTGATGTTTGCTTTGATATTAGTCTTTTTTCCTAGTGTAGACAAACACCCAATGAGAACCATTGGAATTTGCAAGAAGGTACTTTTTTATTCATGGGATAATTTAGATTAGGGTATGACACAATTTAGGTTGGAATATTTGTTGGTTGGTGTCGGTAATTAGGATTGGGCTAGTGACCTTAATGAATATAATCCTACTATTGGTTGTGTTTTCAGTCTTACATCAAGAATTGAGACATGGGCTGGTAAAATAAATAGATAGTGCTGCTATTTATTCATTTTTTAAGGAATTTTTTTTTTAAATATCAGGATATATGGAAGTGATTTTTTATATAACTTTTCAGTTAGGTTATATTTCATATAATAGGTAAACACTTTATATTAATTGTTTTTTCTTATTAAGGATTAATTCATATTATCATGAATAGATAGTGAGGCTTTATTTTTTCAAATAGGTAAAAGCTAAATACTCATCGTATTTAGTAAGAGATACTGAAACATTTTAACTATGGTAATGGTTAGTGCAGAGGATACACCAAAATAAATTTCACCAAAGTAAAAGTTGATTTGGTATGGGTAATTGTAATCCTCAACTAACTTTAATGATGCAGTTGCCTCAAAATTTCATAGGCCACAGACTTGTCCCACATGTCAGAAACATATTAAAAGAAACATCTTTAACATGTTATATAATGAAAAATATTCAAATTACTCAATTTGGACATAGTAATATTTTCAATTGGATATAGTTATATCTAATGTTGTTGACAACTCTGTTTATTCCAATACAATCAATTTTTGTCTTTATCGGCCAATGTTATTTCTTTTATTTCAATGTAAAAAAATAAAGGATATAAGGATATAATTGAACATTAATTCATATATTTTAATATATGTAAATTTATGATAGATTTATATATATTAAATATAAATTACAATATTATAAATATATATTTTAAAAATAAAATTAATTTAAATTTTATTTAAACATAATTATATTATAAGTTAAATGAGTCTAATGGTTAAGAATGTATATTTATTGGTAAGAGGTTACAAATTTATGGCAAGGGCTAACCAACCTGCCATAGGGCATTAAATGTCCAGGTACATGCATGCTCTATAACAAAATATAAAGCAGGCTTGGCCACCAAGCCTGCTACATAAATTAAAAATAAAGGGGGTGTGTTATTTTGTTATAGAGCAGGCATGTACCCGGGCATTTAATGCCCTATAGCAGGCTGGTTAGCTCTTGCCCAAATTTATAACCAATGGAAGGTAGAATATGTACATTTCCATAAACATTAGCACTCAAATCACTATGTTTCATGATTTCTCCCATAAATAGTGAGTCATCATTTAGCAACGCGATTTGTATAATGATGTTCTTAAAATAACATGGTTTTTATAACTAAAATATTAAGAATGCCTCTCTTAAAATTAATATTCTAAAATTACCAAGAATTAGAAGAAAATCATTTCCAAATCACAATAATTTTTAATGTTAAAATGTTTAGAAAATCAATATTTTAACAAATATTATTGAATTTTGATGTAGTGTGGGTCTACACTAGAAGTTCTAAATGAACATTTGTTTCTAGTTTCAACCCTCTTAGTATCAGACATATGGAATTTTATTTTAATGGAGGAACATTTAGAAGTTCTCCTATATGATGTGAGAGATTGTTCTTATTTTAATAATGTATATTTTTCATGTATGCTCATCAATGCAAAGATATACTTTTGATATTCTTTATTGTCATTAAGGTTAAACACTTCCTTACAACTTAGGAAGACCAATTGATTGAATAACTTCACAACTTTCTATAAGATGTTTTTGGATAATGATATTGTCTTTCAAACTGAAATTATAACTAGAAAATAACATAAAACGATAAGCTAATAAATGTAAACATAGATACTCTATGAACTGTGTTTTTCATAAGGAAATTGGCTCACATGATCATTAGTAAAGAGGGATTTGCCCAACATACGTGGAAGCTACTCACTCCCATTTTTTGAAGAGGAGAAGTCATATTTTTCGAATTTCTTGTCTCACCTCTAAAGTTTCCTACGGATCATATCAACATTATCTATGATTCTAGCCACACAAATGAGCTATCAACTCGGTCTAAAAGCATTGTTCTAGTTAGTGTTTTAATATGCTCTTACAGGTTAAGCATTTACATGTAAGATGAGGAGAATTCCCTAGTATATTTGGAAACATTATGAATCCATTCATTGGTTTCTCTATTAGCTTGTCTATTAGGGATATACCTTTTACTCTACCAAATGTGGTCATCCACATTAAATATTTTTCTATGAATCAATTAAGGAGTGATGATTCTATACTTAGCCATTGTCTCAAAACCTATTTTTTGGGCTTGGGATTGACCTTCAAAGCGAGGATGAGCTAAAGGTAGGGAAGGCACCTACTTTTATTCTTCTCCCTCCACATTTTCAAGATGTAAAGAAACGTTTTGTGATGCAGCCAAGCACTTAGGTAGATCCTAACTAGAGTAAGGGGTCACAAATTTAAGGGGGTAACAAAGGTATTCATGGAGAGATAAGAGTGAAACTCGATAGGAAATCATGGGAAGTAGAGTTACACTCAAAGTGATAGATAAGATGGGAATGAGGGAGGAAAGCTCTCAAAGAATCAAACTAGGAGGGAAAAGAAATAGCTATGTGGCCTAGAGTATATTTCAATATATCATACAAAAAACCCCTCCCATCATTAAGCGTCATAATAAAAAAAAAAAAATAAGAAAAGAATGATACTAAAATAGTTAAAGAACGAAAATAATGTTGTCCAATATTCAGGATAAGTTCAAGACAAAGATCATAATTATTGCTAACATGATACTACTCCTATAAATTTGCAATGAACCAAAAATTGTGTGCCATAAGTTGATTAATTTATCATTGAGTACTATTGCTACTTTTTCATGCAGTGACATCTACATCAACCTATTGGCATTGTTTGTCCTATTTCATAAGCTCATTATCAACAAGAATAGAATTTTGTAAAAGCAAAATATTACCCATAGGATCCAAGTGTGTTAAGTGTAATAACCAACTCTACAAACATCAATCCACCTTATATTAACATCTTTTGACTGACCAGTGTCATGATATACCATCAAATTTCTTGAATTTACAATAATTGTCAGTTATCTGGTCCTAATGGATCAGTTCAAGAGATGTTTTGCATTCTTTCAGCTCCCATTCAATGAATCCCATTACCTCTAACCTCTCCCATGAACAAACCAAATTCAATTGTAGTCACAAGTATACCTTAATCAACGTAGAGTGCCATTTGATGGTGACTCTTATCCCTCAAACTAAATGGGTTGTAGTCATTTCAAGTTATGAAGGTTACCCCTTTGTAGATGCACCCACTTCGAGTGGTCATCTAATTCATTATTATACAACAAATTCTTCTTAAATTTACATGAAAAAAGAATTTCTAATTCATTACCACACCATAAGTTCTTTTCAAATCTAGATATATAAACATTTTCAATTTTTTCTTCCTTCATTCCTGAATTATATACCGTACACATAACATCTTTATGCCAACCACAATTGAGATGTAGGTGGTAGGTGGCTTTGACCATATTTTGAAGAAATTTTATGAAGGCTCTTGTCTTCCATGTTGTTTATCTGGTTCTTGTACATCAGTTACCTAGAAATAGCCATGCTTAAATTTAGGAATATGGGATACAATCAACTTCATTCAAGTTAGATATTATACTATATAAAACCCCTTTTGATTTTTTCTATCTTTCGATATGATTTTATAGAGATTAGAGATGGCATAGCTCTGAGCATTACGACCATATAACATAGGAGGTTCGGTTATAGTCTCAAGTAAGAGTTTCTTCTTATTCCATAGCAAAGGGTTTATTAATTTAGAATTTATTTCACGCCCATAAAAAAATTTCCACTCTATTTATCTTTTTCTCAATAGTATATTTCAAACTAGTTTTGTGGAAAAGATAGATTTTGAGAAATTTGTATGAAATCACTTCGTCTAACCTCTTATCATAAATAAAATTTAAAAAAAAATGATACTTTTGTATTTAATGATCATCATCTTTTTCTCTCGATTAATAGTTATTACTAGTTTTACTTGTACAAGAATAGAATTTTATAAAAAATTTCACTTATCAAGTGTATAAGTATTTTTTAACCACTACAAAAATGTGACCATTGTAAAGAAAAAAAAATGATGATAATTATAACCTTTTTCTCTCAATTAATAGTTTTAATTATACTAGAGTAGAATTTTATAAAAAAATTATTATTTATCCCCAAAAAAATTAAACAATACAAAAATGTGATCATTCTAAGGAAAAAAAAATTGATTAAACAACCTACTCCTCCCTAATAACCATGTATAATATATATAGATAATCTAAAAATCATGACCAAAATTGAATGATAGTCTACTTCTTTCCTTATTAATAAAATTTGATTTTCAAATTATGTAAATAAAATATTACAAATTCCTATTGTTTAATTCATATAAGATTTATAATTATAATATATTTTTATTTTCATTACCTATTACATTGAATTGTATTTATCAAATTAAATTTAAATTAACATTGCGACATTACATTATGAAACTAGTGTCACGGTTCTGGATGCCCAACATCTTTGTTCGGTGCACCAAAGAAATCTAGCGCATGTAAATTGTGTACCGAAATCAATGTTTGGAGGTGCACACATGGGAATTACCGACTGGAATAATACTTTCTTCATGTAATAATGAGATGGTAAAGTACATTCCACAGATTGTGCGTCGTGGCAGCATTTGACAAACTCGAACAGGATGGACTCTGGTGAAGGTATCATGTTCATCCTTTTGGAAAAAAATTCATAAGAGGAGAAAGCTGCAAACGACAGATTTCAACCATAATTGCGCTAGTTTAAAATGGTACAAAGAGAATAAGATCCCGTTCAAGGCTGCGGAGAAATTTGTATGTGCGCCCAGAACAATAGACGATGAGAAGGTGAAGAAAACGGAATCCCAGTTTATTCCAATAATGTGTGTGGCTGCTTCATGGTTTGTACAGCCCGCATCATTACAAATTTGTCTGTTCCTATCGTGTCCTTTGTAACGTGATTTGGTTGGCTCCATGACCATCTTCAATCCCCCTTTACTTCTCGTCACAGATAGAACTTCCCTGAAATGTTGACTTATTTATCACTCTCATTAGTCATCATCCTCTGATCATGCAAAGTATAAACACTGTTAGCTTTGGGGCACTGCAGAGTCAATTCCTGTTGGGAGGAAGGTGGTTGTGAGGAATGGAGGGAGGCAAAGTGGCCAATCATTTTCTTACGAGGACGTACGGTTGAGTGAAAACTCCGTCACAAACACAATTATTGGGGATTGAATTGCGTAATTTGAGTGTACGACGATCTTTTTATTTATAATTTAGTTTATAAAATTTTAGATAAAAAATAACTAAAAAGAAAATTCTGCGTGTTATTTTTTTAAGCGAATATATATTATAATTTAGCTGTCAAATAAGTAGAAAATATATTATAATTTAGTGGTCAAATAAGTTGTGGGACTATCATTATTGGCTATTATACATGAATATAAGCTGATTCATCATTGATATTAAATAAAACCACGACCTCTAACTACTTGTTGGTAATTTGTAAGGGGGCATGGTTTCACTCATCTGGGATATTTTTGGGTCTTGGTAATCTGTAAGGGGGCATGTTTTCACTCATGTGGGATGTCTTTGGGTCTTGGTAATCTGTAAGGGGGCATGTTTTCACTCATGTGGGATGTCTTTGGGTTTTGGTAATCTGTAAGGGGGCATGTTTTCACTCATGTGGGATGTCTTTGGGTCTTGCGTCATTAATATGTTATTATAGCTAGCACTTGCACCAAAATGGTGCAAATGCCCATGGGATAGTTATGTTGGAAAAAGTTGTTATTTTGTTTATTGTGTTTATAATTGCACATTTATATTTAATATTTTTTGCTAAATAAAATGGTTGAAAATGTAAATGGTATATTAATTATATAATAGAGTCAATTAATATGTCAATGTGCATGTGAAAAAATGCAAAAATGATTACATGGCACAACAATGGAGTTATGCGGGTCTCAAAAAATGTCATGACATGAATTGCAGATGATATGCCATAGATTTTAAAATATGAAGTTTGTATGATTTCGTTGCATTATTGTTTTATTCGTCCCATTTATAAAGTAAATACAAATTGATAAAACTATGCAAGGAAAAATCCATGTCGTGTTTGCATGAAAAATAGAAATAACTATTGAATAAGAAAAGAGGTGCAATCTCTAAACGTCGCTTAATTTTAAAAAAATGTGTCGATGGTTAGGCTTCTCTAGTAGGAAGTACCTAAAAAACAATTCAAAGTTTGAATAATTATGTTGTAATATGTTTAAGTATAATACTGAAGATGCTACATCCATATTTTGTGAAATAAATACCATGAGTATTATAAATTATTTGAATATGCAACATCATGGCATTTATTTTAATTTATTTACATCATTCCATATCAGATTGGCACCACATTACAATAGAAATTTTTTGGTAGTACAAAAGTTTGTTGAAACTCGTAAATAGGTCAAAATTTGAAGTTAGCACAAAAAAGAAATCAAGTTTGAATATTTCTATTGTAATATTTTCAAGTATAATATTTAAGATGCTATATTCATATTTTATGAAATAAAAGCCATCAATACTATAAATTATTTGAATATGCAATATCATGGCATTTATTTTAATTTATTTACGTCATTCTATATGAGACAGGTACACCATTAGAGTAGACAGTGTTTGGGTGTGAAAAAGTTATCGAAACTACAAACTATATAAAGAAATCTATAAAAAGAAAGTAGAGGCAGATAGTGGAATCTAGAGTATGTGGATGAAGCACATGACATACAAGTTAATCATAAATACATATCGATGAGCGGCATCTGTAACACCATGTAGAAGATATTTCTGGAAAATGTTCAGGATTGTGCACTTTCCAATTCTCTCGAATTTTTTGAATTGCATCGCTTTCATGCACATGGATGAGGAAAAAAATGAAAGTTTTAAGTCATGCAAATAGTTGGAGAATTGTACACATGAGATATATAGGTATGCTATGAGGGTGTAGGAATCTTGTTTGTATATCCAAAAGTGAAGTCTCTTGTTGATGTGTTTTGCAGCAAAATCCATAGAGCTTAGAGAGATATTTTGTAACCATTTATTTATTTTTATCACAAAAGAGAATGTGCTACAAAGGATTTATAATTTTATTAACTAAAATGGAAAAAAAGGAAGCAAAGTAGTAGTAGATATGTAATATGAAAGATATGCAGAAGAAATAGTAGATCAATAAGTATACACATTTAAATCTATTTGAATGATAGAGTAAATGAAATGTTTTGAAGTGCAATGCTAAGGAAGTTGATTTACGTGTAAGGGAAAGTCTTCATAGAGTTTATGGGATAGATTTAGATGCAAGCTATGGTTCCTCGTGTTTTCTACGTTTCGCATAAGAATTTTCTTGCAAGCATGAGTATCGGGAGAAGGGAAGAGATGTAGAAATGAAAATATCACACAACGATCTAAGTCTAGATATGGCTATGAAAGTTAGCCCTTGGCGATCTACATTACCAATGTCGAATTTTTCTTTCTGCAAAGTCATTCCTTGTGATTTGTGAATTGGCAATCCCCATGCCTTGTAAAGTTGTAATTGTGTATGAGAGCCTCTTTCTACTGGGGGAATTGGTACATAATTTGGATTTGAAGAATCCCATGGTGGACCTTTATAGTTAATGAAGTCAACAACAACAAATGATGGCGATTGGGGGGGGCTAGAATTAGTTGCATAAGAAATGGGGACAACTTTCCATAGCGCTTCATTAACAAGGCCTGATTCCACCCATAAATTTCTTGTTAGTATAACTTGTTGTCCAATGCATATTAACACTTTTCAATCAAGTTGTCCGTCCTCTTGAGTAATGGAAGGATGTTCTTTTTTATTCTTAGCATAGCAATGTGCAACTGGCATATTCAAGTCTTTATGCACTTTTCTATTGTGTACTACAACACATTGATTTTTTACATAAATGGGAATTTAATTTTGAAATGCTTGTTGTTCATCAAGTTGAAGAAGCAATTTTGTACGTTTCATGAGATGTATCCAATAATCCATTATAGGGACTTCATTTTGGAGGTTGGATAGGAGCTGATGAAATGAAATCTTCTCAGGGTTGTTGCCTTATTAGTGAAAGACAATTGAGAGTGTGACAACTATATCAAGGTTCTTCCAAGGTGCATTCCCAAAGGATGTGTCCACATACATTGGTTTACCATTTACTAGTGGTAATTATCTGAGGCCACCTACAAGGATTATAAATTGACCACCAAGTGGGGCATTTCGATCAGAGGGAAAAGCTTCTCACAAGAATTCATCAATTTGAGAAAGCATTTTAGTGCCAATGAAGCTCATTTTATTAATGAGAATGTATTTGACATGTTGAAGTTGTTCTTGGGGATTTATGAGGGATTGACCTTCTAAAGGGTGCATGGAGGAAACAGGTTTTCAAAGGCCAGAGTGTATTGTTAGAGCATTATGTTGAAGGCTACAACACTCGTTGTAGCAAGCAAGAGTAGAGAGTTTTTCCCATTGGAAGAGTTGGCGAGAAATGTATGCTTTAGGAAAGAAATTAGGTAAGACTTCCCTATCTGAGTAGTACCTTAGATTATCAATTTTAGCGGTGTGGGGAAATTTCTTGAAATGTGATTAAAAATGATGTTGAAAGCAATGGTTTGGCTGGGGTACAATGAAGCAAGGGAGTGAGGATTTGGAGGGGAGAGATCACAAAGTTTTGTGGAGTAGAGATTGAATTCTATGAAGCAAATGGTTGCCTCTTCTAGATTTGAAGGAATAGGAGAATGGGCCCAATTATTATTTGCATCAAATTCATGGTGGCCAAGCATGTTTAGGTCATAAAGGAGGTTGTTGTTACTTGGGTGGAGTTGAGAAATGAATTACCATTTTTCACTGTCCATAGAGTGGTGGGGTTTGATTACATGAATAGAATCATCATCACAGTCAACAAGGGAAGGCTCTTTAGGTGCACAATGGACATGCCCTGCACAATATGTGTTTTTTATTTGTTTCCCATGTGCAACAATCTCGTCATTAGTTATGTCAATGTCATCAGGTAGTTTGCGAAAAGGGAAATACAAAAGGAGCTCACTCCAACAAAATTCTATATAGTAAGCTACATCATGGCATGGAATGGACGTGTACTGAGGTAAGACACACATGACTATGGCAGGGAAGATATCATTCCATGGCATTTTTTTTTTATGGGAGTAGAACAACTATGAATGTGCAACTTTGATCAGAGATAATGAGTTGAGTGAAGGAGGTCTTTGCATGTAGGAAGTGATGATGGGTGTTGTTGGAAGTTGTCCATCGACATTACGTGAAACATATCTGAAGAAATTTTGCTTGAAATTTAGGGACACTGGCTGCATTTTCCTAGGGGGCTTTTGAAGAATGTCGCGTGTTTCTTGTCCGCTAATGTCCCTATAAACAGTTTTTTCATTTAAGATCTTGCATAAAACAATGACACTAGGGGCATCAAGAGGAGTACTTTGTGGATGGTGTGAAATAATTTCTTCTTTTGCTACATATTTAGAAGTGTAGTTTAAAACATCATGGCGTGAGAAGATAGGATGGTAGTCAATTTTTTCCCTCCAAATTGTTGGGTTGTGTTATATTCTTTCCGCAACTAACCTACATAGTGAACCGGGGGATTAGAGTGAGGGTAGAGCACCCCCTATATTGCACCAATTGCACAGCGAGGGGGTCATGGGGGGCCAACAACCCCCCTTGTTCGAGGGGTTTTAGAGGGGTGGGTAGCCCCCCTCTATGGGGTCTGGGGCAGCGTCCAAGGAAAAACAAATTTGGACCCTATAATAGGTTGGGTGAACCTACCCATGGTTTTTGGTCCATGGTTTTGGACGTGATAGTTTTTGATCCATGGTATTAGATGCTTCGACATATATAAATTGTAACATTGAAAGGAACATAATGGAAAATCAAGCTAGTTGTCCCATTTTGGGATCCAGTGGGAAAATCTCTGTGTATATGTGTTTTATGTGTTATTCTCTCACATTGTTCATTTTTCTGTGCTTTAGAATTCATATGCAGGTAATTTATGTACGAGGTTAAAACCTACACAAATAGTAAGGATGTGGTGGTTGTGGATGTTAATCCTATGATCATTTTTAGTAGGATTATATTTTTTTCTACTAGAATCATCTATGTACATAGAAGAGGATTCATGTAACACCCAAGGGACTCCATACTGACAAGATTCAATATTGTTATTCTTGTGAAGACATGTAGAGAAATGATAATGTATGTGGCACTGGAAATAGTTGGCAGGACTTTCATTGTCTTTAAGTTGGCTAGAAGCAAGGATATCATTTGTTGCAAGCATATATGGATCGGTAAATGTCTATCAGTGTGTCCCTCGGTTTCTTTGATTGAAAGCTCGAGGGTTCAAAGAAATAAAATAAGTATCGAAGAAGGATTTGGAAATGAAAACACTGAATTCATCCGTCCAATCAACTATGTATATGTGCATACCCTCTATGCCACCATTCATACCTGAGTGAAATAGAAGGGAGATAGTAAAAGTTATGCATTCAATTAATGTACGTATAGAATGAAAGATAATTTTTGAGAGAGTAATACATGTACTAATAGTCTTTAAGTTGGCTAGAAGCAAGGATATCATTTGTTGCAAGCATATATGGATCAGTAAATGTCTATCAGTGTATCCCTGGATTTCTTTGATTGAAAGCTCGAGGGTTCGAAGCAGTAACATAAGTATCAAAGAAGGATTTGGAAATGAAAACACTAAATTCATCCGTCCAATCAACTATGTATATGTGCATACCCTCTATGCCACCATTCATACCTGAGTGAAATAGAAGGGAGATAATAAAAGTTATGCATTCAATTAATGTACATAGAGGATGACTTCTTCTAAGAATGTTGTGAACCTACAATGGATGTATTGAGATGCACAATGTGGATTTGCAACAATGTTTTGGATTCTCCACCAAAAGTTTATCACATTCATTGGATGGAGGATCAGAAGGAATAACCATGTGCAAGTCATGCCATTTGGTATCGGTTTCACTTAGTGTGAAGAAGGATGTAGGGTTGCCTTGTTGAATGATCATGTCAATGAGCTCTCCTCTAGATTTGATCCAAAAGGATTGGCTTCCTTGAAGAGGCACGCCAAAGTAAATAATCTAATCTGGAATTGTTGAAGGTGGAAATTTCTCAAGGTTGTGGTGAAGGTATGCAACAATAACCAACAAGGTATCTGCAATGTCTTTTTTGATGAAGACAGAAGTCACTACTTGCCTACAATTTCACATGATAAGGTTTGACATGTAATAGTGAAATATAGGATGTTTTCCAAATATATTCTCATGGCAGCACATTGGGTGTAAAGAATATTATTTCATTTCAACATTTGCAATTATTGGTTGATTTATCATGGCAAAACCTGTGCGGAAGAGGGTTGTGAAGGTCATGGAGAAGAGTTTGTCAATGTTGTATTCTTTGACAGGTGAGAGGCCAACAATGGGTGATTGAACGAAATGGTTGCATATCGATTTGAAGGATTCCATGTAGGAAAATATTTTTTTAATTTCGGTTTGAGTATTTGGAAGTGTTGATACAAAAGAGGATGGTTGAAGGTTACATAAGAAATGGCAGATAAGGTAAAGGTCAAAAGAACCAAGAGGAAATTTTTGCGTTGTTGGGGAATCAATTTTGGCATGACATAAAAGTGGGGAAACATTTGTAGGGAGAACAGGCAAAAAAAATAATGCAGATGGGTTAAGATGGACATCCTTGTAGTATGGATCATTTGATTGTTTGTACTACAAAGTTGCTACAACGCAATGGTTTGTTGATGAAGAAATCATAGGTTGTTTTTTTTATAAATTCATTTTTGACAAAAAGGATATCTATATCTTAGATCATGCGAGGAAGGGAGGTAACAAGATTATTTATTTCTTGGAGCATGTTGACATTATGGCTAGAGTTCTTGTATTGGCCTCCACGTACAGAGGCCACTTGGAGAACTCGGTTAGCATGTGAAATTAGAATCTCCTCAACCTGGGTTAGGCACGAGAGGACATGTTTTTTCTCTCCGAGATCCATGTTTTTCAATAAGGAGAAGCGATGGATAGATTGTTTCGAAGCATATCGACAACATGTGAGAAGACCATGGCGACAATTTTCTTCATTGATGGGTTAGATTTGTTACAAATGGAACAAACTTGCAAGGGGATAAGTGTATAAATCCTTTCATGGAAACAATGATATGCATTTTAGAGTGTTTTTGTTGTAATTATGGAAATTTGAAGTGGAGGAAATGTTGGGGGATGGCTGGATAGAGAATGTGGGTTAATAAGAAAGTGCAGGGTCAAGACAGTTGTGGATAGTAGGGGGGAATGGATGAGAGGACGATGACAAATGGGTGCATGGAATGGGAGGAAGAGGGATTTTAGAATTTGGTGTCATTTGGATGGCGCTGGGTTGAGAAGGAATATTATGTCGTCAAATATTGTATTGTAGGTGACGACGTGCATTAATTTTGTGCTTATCAAGTGTGTATCGCCTTTGTTGACGTGCCCTATTTTCATCAGTGTCCATAGTAGATTTGATAGCTAGTCGAGAAAGAAAAGTTGTTGTTAAAAGTGGATGTGTAAGGGTGATGTTTGCAACAAGGATTTTTTAATCATGCATGTGAATGGAAACACAACCTATATAAAAAAGCATTTTATTGATGTGATGAAGGGAAATGCATTTATACCATCTGCAATTCGAAATAGAAATAACATGAATAAAATTGTACTATTTTAAATGAAACTAAAATGTTAGAGTGTATCCATAACGGCATGTGTATTTGAGATATTCTAAGAGCAGGTGATGGCGACATTTGATCTTGGCGGAGATGTCTCTAGTGTGGGTTACTATCAATGAATATGCCATCTATAGGAAGCATGTAGATATTATCTATAAGTTCAACAAAGATGACAACTTCTTCAAACTGAGGGCCCTTTATTTTGGTGGTTTTGATTCTTCAAATTGAACAATGGGATGCTCAAATGAATGTTACTATTGTCAGGAACCATTTCTCTATGTGGGTTGCACATTAGGGTGTATCCATGTCCATATGCATATTTGAAATATAACCAACCTAATGTTTATGTATTTATGAGAAAACACTACGAAAGTAAGAAGAATTGTTTTCAAATTGAAGAATGAGATGTTCAAATGAATGTTACCATTATTAGGAACCACTTCACTATGCAAGTTTTTTTTGGATGTTGAAAAGTACAAAATTGTATTTTACCAGCAATAGAAGTAGACATGTAACGATTGCACATTAGATCATATTGAAATCCATATGTATATTTGAAATGAAACCAAACTAGTGTCTATCTATTTATAATAAAATTTTACAAAAGGAGGAAGAATTTTCGTATCCCAAGTTCTTAAATGTGCAAAATGAAATCATGAAAAGAAACAAAGCAGAGCAAAACAACAAAGTTCAAATTTTACGAGAAGCCCTATGGGAGGGAAAAAGTTTTGCTTAATTTCCTATAGCATAAGGGCTGATGCAAAAGCATAAGAAAGTTCTTTAGAGTGTATGATGGTTTCACAAAGGCATTCAACACCATTGAAGGTCTATGTTCTAATAGAGAGGGTGAAAGGGTAACGAAGACACTTAATCTTGGTGGAAATGACTCTAATGGACTCTGATTCACTTGAAATGAAACATAGATCCTTTGTCGTTGTGTCCAAGAGTTCAATTGTAGCATCATCAAAAGAAACAAAATTTTCTAGATGGCTAGTGTGGTCATGTGATTGAAGATGAAGCACATAGCCATAGTCACATTCAACGGAGGCACCATTGCATTTTGTGCAATGTCACATGTTGTCGAAATGTTTCACAACATTTTTCATGCACTGCATGCCATAAATTCTAAGGGGGAATGGAAGAAATTAAAATTCTTCCATTTTGATTGTTGTATCAATAGCATAGACGACAACCCATGGAGCTTTCTCAATGTGGTGCGTTGCAACAAGTTCAAATATTGTTTTCCTTTTGAGGGGCCTGCCTGAGATGCCTATGTCTTTTTGGCTTAGTGAAGGTAACCATGCATTTGAACCTGTTTTCTTAAACCATTGTTCGAAATATTGTGTTTAAATAATATCTGGAATTATAAAAAGGTAGACGGTGGGAATTGTTTTGATGGTCTTACCATTGTTGTCAACAATGCAAGCCCCTTTAATTGCAAGAAATGGAATGGTTTTTGAAATATGAAGAGAAGAAAGTTCATTCCCTTTAGCATGACATTGTGCACCCCATAAAGTAACATAAATGTTGCAGCTTGTCATGTCACACAATGTGAGATTTTTCCTAGGAATTCCTGAGCCATCATGTCGACGTATAATGGATGTAGGAGAAGTCAAACTAACAATACCAACAACATCTACTATTGAGTTTTGAGTGGCAAGGTTGAATGAACTAATTGGCATGAAATGAAAGGAATGGGATGGAATTGATGGATCATCATGTATGCAATGAGATAGAGTTGATGTAGATAGGAGGATGATTTAGATGGTTGTAGTTGGGGTTGGGGACCTTCATAGTGCCATTTGTTACTATGTACAGTGGGCCTATGCATATGAAATCATTCTAAGATCCCACAAATTCATTGAAGGTGGTTATGTGGATCTGATCACAACCACAATCCATGAGGTCAAAGATGAGTGACTTACCAGTGCCACACAAGTTGTTAAATTCACGAGGACTATTTTTGTTAGGGTCTTGCCTTGGATGGCACAATATTTAAATTATGGGTTTAATGCCTTAAAAGAGAGTGTTTTTGGAGGAGAAATAATTTTTACAATAGAATTTGTAGGTTGATACTCTCACATGGACATCATTGGGAGGGCACAGGCATTAGTTGACGATGAGATAAAAAAGAGAGCTTTATTATTGGAAAGAAGAAAAAGGGTTGGCTTGCCAACCAAAGGTGCTTCCAAGTGGATAGTCTTGAGTTCAATTACTCATTGTGTCCTTCAAGATAGAAGAGGTGTGAGGGCATACAAAAATATAAGAATAAATGTATATAGTAGAGTTCAACAATAAGACTTAAAAGGAGATGAATGTGAGGAAGTCAAAAAGAGAAGTCGTAACATACAGAGTTTGATGGAATGCCACGCAAACACTTTTGGTAGGAGGACAATGGAGCCTGGTCGAAGATCCTTGGATGCTACAAGGGAATTATGAGAAGAAGGCAACAAGACCACACGTTTGTGAGCTCCATTAGAGAGAGATATATGATATCAAGCGGATGCAACCCTAATTGCACAATTTTTTTCAATGTAAAGGACTTGGAGGACTCGTTGTAGCTCGATAGAGCCAACCATCAATAATGAAATTGCGTTTTCAGTTAAGGTTGTCTCCATTGTGTTACGCTTGTGTTGTTTGAAGAGAGATACTATAAGTTGATAGGGAATGTAAATGCATAAAAATGTAAACAAATTGTATAAATAATTGGAGGTAAAGGTTACATAATGGTCCTAAATAAGACATGCACAGTTGCTGTGATCTACAAGTAATTCAGGGAAATTTGAAGGTTGTTCTCTATTTAAAGGTGCAAAAGTTCACTGAAGGAATAGAATATTTGGGAATATTATCTCGCCACTCACTGAAATGAAATCATCTTTAATCATCTATATGAGTGGGGAATTTCTTCTCAATAAAAATATGTAGATGACAAACATCTAAATCGACTCAGAAATGTTAGGAAGGGACATAAAATCTATGAAAAGGGCTCCACCTGTTATATATTAATGACTGATGAGAAGAATTAAGTTGATATTACTATTAAGGAAGGCATTTTCAGTATCTAGAAATATGTCATAAATAGTTCCTTCATCATAGTCTAGTGTCAGAAAAATGAGAATGACAATGACAACAAAGAAGATGGAATTAGAGTAGAGTGGAAAGAGGGATTCTCTTACAGGAGAAAGTATTCTAATTATGTTAATCACTTTTTGGTTAAGTTCATTTATATGCTATTTTTGAACTTCCAAGTTCTTAATTTTGTAAACTAAAGTGTAATGAACTATATTTTTATAGAGAAAAATGTTAATATATAATTTTAAAAATATAAGAAGTTATAATACAAGATTATTTTAATTTATATAAAAATTGTTTTTATAAATGTTTTTAACATTTTAATGTTAAAAGTGTCCAATTTTCTATTAAATTAATAAATAACATTTAAAAATATTTTATATTATATTATAAAAGGGATGTAAACAGTTCACCTCCAGCCTTTAAAAAAAAATAATATGAAAAAAATATTGTGTTTTTATCAATATCAAATATCAATATTAAACTTGTGTGTTTTTATCCTTTCTATTAATGATAAATTTATAAGATTTATAAAGAATAATGAACTATATTGTTTTTTTTTATCAAGTAAGAGTAGGACCTTCTATTAAGTTAGCCAATAATACATAATTTACATAAAGCCTCACCCACTCTATGAGAAATCCACAGTCAGCAAGACAGGCAGCAACCTAACCACTCACTCAAACCCAAGAGAAGCCAAAAGAAACGGTGCACTCCTTGGAAGACGAGTCCATATGACCAAGGCCCACTAAAAGCTACTAGAGTCCCACCGAAGCCCACAAAAAGCTACTAGAGAGCCCACAAGATAACACCCAGAAGACTAACTAACGGACTCGATGAAAGCTATAAGCTTAGTCCTCTAAACTTTTTTAGGTCCAAAACAAATGATCAACTTGCATGAACAATCACCACTGTTGACTACTTAATATAGATCCAATGGCCTTTGTGGATATCGGGTGGATGAGAAGCATGAGGGTTAACCATCTGATGAGGGTGGCTTTCTCTCACCTCTCGCTATCACGTGTCGCAAGCTGAGTGGAATAGGGGACCAACTCTAAAAAAACGGAAACCATTCGGACCCCGCCCGATATACCACTTGTGGTTTTGGGTCTGTTCATCCATGAAAAAGAGATTACACTCTATCGGCGAGCGATGACCAACAGACCAATCCCGATGGCAATATCTGAGCCTTCCGCCTAGATTCTCCATCAAGCACCCTTTAAGAAAGATGAAAGCAGGCAACCAAATCTATGATTCTACCCGAGTCAGTACCTTTACCATCTAACTGAAAGTAATCAGAGCTTTGGGAAGTAGTGAAACCAAAATGGTCAGATGGTTTAGGGATCACCATCTTGCAGCCTGTCTCTTGAATCCCTTCAATCTCTCTTGTTCATCCCTCGTTCCATATCTTTGGTCGCCAGAGAGAGACAATCCTCTCGCAGTTTTCCTGTGGGTAACAAATCCCAAGCATATCAAGAATCCTTATCCCTATTGGTTACTCCTTTGTTCACCATCTCATCTGCTAACATATTTGCTTTCCTTTTTACATGGACAAATATGAAAGTTTTAAGAGTTTGCAGGTGGGAGTGGATACAGTGAAAGACTTGCAGGAGCTTCCAATGCCTCGACACTTTATCTGGAGAAGTTTTGTTGTAGATTTTCTTGGCCTCTCTAGTGATAAATTCTGAATCTGCTTCAATGATAACATTATGTGAATTTGGCTCCACTCAGATTTCTAAACATTGCTCTAACGACAGGAGCTCAGCCATGTTATTAGTGGCCTTCCCTAAGTGGCCATGGAAGATTTTCTTTATTTTCCCCTGATAATATCTTATGGCACCCCCAAAGCCAGCTCAGCCTAGGTTTCCCTTAGGGGCAGCATCAATGTTAACCATGAAGAAACCATAAGGAGGGGGCTCCCAAATGCTAGCCCCTGTAATTGGTCAGCTCACTCCCTTTATTATTCCATGAGGACTTATGGACTGGAGACCCAAATGAAATATAATATTCTCCTCTTGAAGCAGAGGAGGATCCTAAGGAAGTGTCATCAATAAGCTTCTTACTGTGTCTTAAAGATGCCTTAGGATTTGATCGATTATGTGTTGGGGGCTCGCTTGTTTTGTCTTTGAAAATTCGTCTGTTTCACTCTTTCCAAACATTCCAAATGACAAAGCCTAGAACGAGAATCTAGGCTTTCTTAATAATCTTGTTCCTTGAGAAGTTCTTCCTCCAGTTCTTCAAAGTGTTGGATATGCTGAGACTATCTCTATCAGTTTGTCTAAAGATTGAGGCCACCCAATCCCACACCCTAGATGTGAAAGGGCAGAGGTTGAGAAGGTGTTCCATTGTTTCCTCATTTGAGCCAGAGAGGTGGCATTTGGAAGGGCCAATGAAGCCTTTCTTTAGGAGATTCTCGCAAGTTAAGATCTTCTTTTGATGCACTAGCCAAATAAATAACTTTATTTTCATCTAGTGGGGGCTTTGCCAAAGCTTCTTCCAGACTTGATCGATGTTTACAAAGTTAAACCCTGTGACTTCCTATTTTGCCTCTTTGAGGTTAAAGTTACGTTCATTGCTCCTTCCCCATCTTAATTGGTCAATTTTGGAGGAAACTAGAATCATTTTGTGCTCTAAGTCCTCATTGAGAGCATCTGCCTTGGCCTTCAAAAGACTTTCCTCATTGTAACTTAGATCTTTCCATTTCCTCCATTTTTCATTATTCCTTCCTTGGTCCCAGAAAGCTTTAACCAAAAACAAACCTTTGCTATCTATGGCACTCTTTAGATTTTCCAAGTCATCCCTATACAGGTTGGCTTCTTGTTTCCAGGTGTCCTCCCAAAATCGAGTGAGGTCCCCTGCTCGAATTTCCTAGAAACAGTGTTGCTGAACAATGCTTTTATTCTCCCAGGCAAGGTTCCAAATGTGGGAGCCGCTGACTTGTATTAACACTCTAATATGGTCTTTCTCCTGCCAATACTTGGCATATTTTTTACTCCAAAGCTTAGCCCAGGGAGCATTCAACTCCTTCATCCATCTCCACCAAAGCTTAGCTCCTGAAACCTTGCTGAGAGTCTGAAGATCATGTAGCCCCAAGCCACCATGGCGCTTGGGCTTGTAGAGCTTGTCCTGGGCAACTAAAGCCCACTTCTTTTTCTCTTCCCCTCTGCCCCACAAAATGTCCCTTTAAATGCTCCTTATTTACTACTTAATACCTTGAGGAGCAGGGAGAGCTAAGAATATGAAGGTGGGAATGGCTTGCAAGACTGCCTGTGTGAGTGCAAGATGCCCTACTAAATTTAAAGACCTGTAAGTCAATTTTCTGAGCTTGCGCTGAATCTTATTTAATATTGGTTCCCATACTTTCTTGCTTATAGGTTTTTTATTAAGAGGAATGCTAAGATATTTGGATGGTAACTGTTCCCTTTGAAAACCAAGAATTCTGGTCATATTTCTCTGAATAGTAATATTAGTGTTAAAGAAAAATACTTTGGACTTGTTGAGGCTTACCTTAGTACCTGCTGCCATAGCCAAGTCGTTGAAGATATTTTTGATTGCTCACGCTTCCTTGACTATGGGTATTCCCTGCAACATTGTATCATCCACAAATTGTTGATCAGTATTTGCCACTCCATCTGAGGTGAGCTTGATACGCTAGATTCGACCTTCAGCATTTTCCATTTTGATTGCTCTACCAAGCCCTTCCATCATGAGGACGAAGAGGAAAGGTGAGAGCGAATCACCTTCTCTAAATCCTCTAGATGGTGTGAATGTTCTTGATGGAGCTCCATTAAGCAGTATTGAAAAATTGGTCATGGTAACTAGTGCCATGACCCATCTTATCTAGTTATGGTCAAAGCCATAGGCTTTTAGAATTGCTCTTATATAAGACCAACTTAGCTTGTCATAGGCTTTCACTAGGTCCAAATGAATGATCACATCCACTTGTTTGTTGCTATTAAGAGAGTGTACCACCTAATGTGCTTGGATGATATTGTTGAGAATTTGTCTTCCTTCCACATAGCTTGTTTGCTCTTCCGAGATGGGAGAAGGTAGAAGGGGCTTGAGTCTATTGGCAATCACTTTGGAGGTGATTTTATACACCACATTACATAGGGCTATGGGTTGAAAACCATCCGGAGTCATACCATTTTCCTAGTTAGGGATTAAAGTTATGAAGGAAGCATTAAGAGCCTTTAGAACCTTTTTGGATTTTCTTGAGTCTTCCACAACCTCGAGGATATCTTGTTTGACTATTTCCCAGCAGGCTTTGAAGAAGACTACATTGAATCCATTCGGGCCTGGTGCTTTTCCACTCTGCATTTCACTAATCACCTCATTGACCTCCTCTTCTGATACTGGCCTGTTAAGATTTTGGTTGTCCTCTCTATTAACCGAATTAGGGATATACTGGGTGAAATAATCAATAAACCTGGATCTATCCTCCATTGGCTCCTTTTCAATATTGAAGTAGTGTTGAACAAGGGTTGATTTCATATCATTGTGAGAGACAATCTCAATACCTTGAGAATTTTTTATCTTTGTAATATTGTTGTGCCCCCTGTGGGCCATAGTGGATTTATGAAAGAACTTTGTATTTCTTTCTCCCTCTTTAATCCATTGAATCCTAGATTTTTGCCTATAGAAAATTTCCTCTTGTAGGCATTGATCCTCTCATTCTTCCTACAGAGAGTCAGTTATTTTTTTCCTCTCCTCGGTGAAGCATTATGTGACATTAATCTAAATGATTTCCTAGAGCTTCCGCTCACTTTCTTTTTTGGCCTTGAAGGTATCACCAAATAACTTTTTGTTCCAAGATTTAAGTTTGGATTTGATGTGTTTAAGCTTCTGCTAGAGCATGAACATTTTAGTGCCCTAAATGTTCAACTCCTCTCTCCACCATTTATCAATGTTACTAGTGAATTTAGGGTGTGAGAGCCACGCATTTTCGAAAATAAAAGGTCTGTTTCTCAGAGTGCTCATAAAGGTAGCTTCCAATTGTACTGGCTAGTGATTAGAACCTCCAAAGAGAAAAATGGAAGCTGTCATGGCGGGTCCTGTGAGGAGGAGATCCTCTGAAACAATAAACCTATCCAGTTTGGGAGCCACCTGAGAATCCCCTCCCCTTTTAATGTTCCATGTGAAGGTTCCATTTATTATTTTAGTGTTGAGCAGTCCCATGTTCATAATGAATTCCTGGAAGGCTATGGGATCTCTACCTAACTGTCTATTTCCTCCTTTTCTCTCTGAAAGAGATCTTATCATGTTGAAATCTCCTGCAATGATCCAAGGCATATTGGGATGTCTTGCTCTAAGATCCTCCAGAGAGGTGAGAAGCTTGAGTTTATCTAGTTACTTTTGAGGTCCATAAACATTTGTAATCGTATATATCTCCTTATCACCTACATGTTGACACACCAAAGGCAGATGGTTCTTGGATGCTTCAGCATCCAGGATTCCAAATTTATGTGGATCCCACAGCATGAGAATCCCTGCCACTAAGTTATTTTCCTTAACCTCTAGATACGCATACTTGATTAACCACTTATTATGAATTTCTCTTATTTTATCCATTGAACATTTTGTCTCCTAAATGAAAACCATGTCTGGTTTTTCTTCTTTCATTATGTTACTTAGATTCCTTTGTTTCCTTCTACTCCCTACACCTCGAATATTCCAGGTTGTGAGCTTCATTAAGAAAGGTTAGTTAAGGAATAGCTGGTGAGATCTTTCATCACCTAAGTTAATCAATAGTTTTCCACATTTGTGTAGTAGCTCATTCTATCTTTTTCTTCCTCTTTTCCTTCTTGAGTTCCTTGGAGATTGTGCTTGTGAATTCTCCATCATTTTGACCCCACTTGGCTCATGATTTTCATGGTTTCTTTTGACACCAATTCCCTTCAATTGTGACCTCCATAGAAAGAGTTGTTGTACTCTGTCATAATCTTCTTTTGGCAGAGAGTCCTCGCCTATATTATTTCCTTGTTCTAGAAATTTCTGTAGATCTAAATTTTCCTTATCTAGAATCTCCTGTAGTTCATGGTCCTCTATTCCTACATCACTTGGAGTCATCTCATGGTCCCTATTGATCTCCATGTAGCTTGGTAGGTCCTCCGTTTTCTGGTTATTTACTGTGATATTCTCCATTTCAGCTTCGTTACCCTGCTCCTTAGTTACATTCTCCATGTCTTGGATTGTCTCCATGTTCTCCCCTGCTTCCTCTAGGATTTTGAAACTGTTGTATCTTGCGTGTCTGTCCTCACTGATCTTCCTGTGTGGATGTTTACCCCCTTTTTCTTTGCCCCCAACCTTGGTGGAACCCTTCTGATCTCTGTCCAAAGTAGTTTTCCCATTGCCTTCCATATTGCTTGTTGGGAAGTCTTTGAATAGATGGCCATGTTCATGACATTTGTGACATCTAAATGGTATATGCTGATAGTTGACAGTCTGCACCCATTCTTCATCATACACCTCTAAAATTATCGCTTCCAAAAGGGCTCCAGATAGGTCCATTTCCACACATATTCGGGCGAAGGAGGTATATTTTCCTTTCCAAGTATCCTCTGAGATATTTAGGAAATTCCCCAGTTTGTTGCCTATGGTTTTCAAAGATTCTGGTAGCCAATAATCTAGTGGAAGGGAGTATAGTCTAATCCAAACCAGAAATGACGTGAATGTCTCACGTTCTGGGACAAAGTTCATCATCCATGGCTGCATGTAGAGGCCTGCCACAACGCAAAAATACGGCCCCCCTTCGAACACTCTATCTTTCTCCTCTAGGCTTGTGATCACCACCATGAAGAAGCCCTTAGAACCTAGATGTAAATGTATTTCTCCCTTTGGCTTCCAATGGATTCTTATCCAAACATGTAATGCCCTTTATGTCGGCCATAACCCCATGAAGTTACATATGATTGCATGTTCATCATATGATCCTTGTGCGCTTGTATCGCTGAATCACTCAATATGACCTGGGGAATAATGTTTGACTTGGGTTTACAGACTCCCATAGTCCTTGGGGATATCATTTTTTAACTGTTGCCTCCATTCTCCTTCTCTTTACTTGTTTCATGTTGATTCCCTTCCTAATTCTGAGGTACATTTCTTCCAACTGTTCCCTTGCCTCTTCCTTCTAAAACCTTTTCCAACGATTTTTTGAAATTCTTCCCTCCTGTGTCCTTACCTCCCTCTGTGACTACTTGACTGTAGGAGGGAGCGACGCTCCCCCCTGCGCGTCCCGCCATGGAACCCAAAGTCAAAACCCTAGCGCCAATTCCAACCCTAGCTCAAGTTGCAACTCCTAGTATCAATCCAACACTCATAGCCCAAAGGTGAGTGGGCTTGGTCCACGCAAGTCACTCCTCGTGACTAGTCAATGCCCTCGCTCATGTTTGAGCACGGGACCTCACCGTCTTTACAAGTCCGACTTTACCAACCAGCCACCTTTCCCGACCTTGAATAATGATCTATATTGTTACATATAATAATATTATATAATTTAATTTAATGAAGATATTTGTAAATAATATTGAAATGGGTATTGGAAAAAATAGAAATAAAAACTCTTTGTTGTATACAGTACAATTTTCATGGGCTATAATGGAATCATTGAAAGTTCTTTCCATCTACACTGAAATATATGAGATGTTTTATTTTCATGAGAAACCATGAAAATGTGCTGAAATTGTTATTAATATTCTATAAATGGTTCTAATGAAATAAAATATCAAATCCTATTCAAATTATTATTAATATTATATACATGGTTATAATGAAATAAACTATATCAAATCCTATTTAGGCTATTTGGGGTAGGAATTTCAAATTTGAAATACAAATACAATATAATTTCCTGGTTCTTGTAATTTAATGTTAATTTTAATTTTTTAGCAGAAAATGCCAAGAAATAAATTTGACTTTAAATTTGTTAATCAAATTCCATGTATCACTTTATTAGAAAATAAAACCTTTTATAAAATCCATTTAAAAAATATGTTTGAATGGATTTAAAGTACAAATATGGTTGAAAATACACTTCATCCCAAATTTATGTTATTTCATACATTTAAATTCAAAATGAGTATCAAAAAAATCATAAGTTACTCAAAAGAAAATAGAAGACAACTACATTATAAGTGATTGAAGATTTCAATGTATTCACTTTATCATATGAGTTTTGAAGATTCAATGTTTTTACTTTCTCATTACTTTTCATATGCTAACTCCAAGACATCTTAGCATTTCATTATACTAAATACTCTAAATAATATATAAAATAAAAATATTATCCGTGATTTAAAAAAATAAAAACCCTTTTTATAAAATCCATTTAGAAAAAAATATACCTCAAACCATATTTATTTTATTTCATACATTCAAATTTAAAATCAATATGACATCAATCTTAACTTAAAATAAAATAGAAGGCACAATTTTTTGGTTAGCATCTAGCTACATTATAAGTTCTTGAAGATTCAATGTATCAACTTTCTCATTGCTTTTCGCATGTTAATTCCACATCTTCGTATTTCTTTGTACTAAATACTCTAAATCATGTACTAAAATAAAATATATTACTTTGCATTATTCTCCTTTTTGGAGGTTTTATATATTACTTTGCATTATTCTCCTTTTTGGAGGTTTTATAAGTTAATGCGTATAGTTTTAACAGTTGTGCTAAACACTCTGATTCATGTACTAGAATAGAATCTAATATTTGGCATTACTCTCCATTTTTGGAGATTTGGAATTATTCTTCTTTTTAGGAGAGTTGTCATTATTCTCTATTTTTTGAGATTTTATAAGTTAATGAGTTTAATTTAAACAATTTTATGTTTCCCTTGGAAAAAAAAGTTAGTGACAATTTTTTTTTTTAATTTATTGTATTCTGTCATGTAAAATATGTTTTTGATTATATTCCAAAAATAAAATAAAAATACATTCAAGAATTAAACCGTATTTAAAATGAGTAGGGTATAATTTTTCTTATAAATATAATGTAAAGAGAACAAATAATATCTATTTTTGTTTATATGTATTTAAATTCTAAATCATAGAACTGTATGAGTCATCTATAAAATAAATCTTTTTATTAATAAAAAAAATTATAAATATAATCTAATATAATCTAAAACTTAATGTATAATGAAAATGTTTTAACTATGTTTTAAATTATAAAATTTTGTATGTAACTTTTAAATGCATCAAGATTTTGAAAGTTTAACTAAATTTTTATTTTTCTAAATGAAATAATATTAATATAACAAAATATGATTAAACTAATTAGTTTTAAATAATTATTATATCAATAAAATAAAATAGAATATGTAAATAGAATATACAGTTATTATATTTGATATTTGCTCTCAAACATTTCAGCTTTAAGTAATCTAATTTTGTTGGAAAGAATGCAATCTATGTTGCCTGGGAGAACAAGATATAAATAGCCCAACAACTTGATAAACATTGCATTTAAGTAATCTAATTTTGTTGGAAAGATAGCAATCAATGTTGTCTTTCCCAACACACCATAAAAATAACCCTACAATGTGGTAAAAACCAAATTTATCCCAATGAATTTAGATATTTATATTTAATGTTTTAAATTTGAATTAAAATAAATTTCAATGGTATAAATTTTCAAAATATATATTCAATTTAAAATGTAAAAAGTAATATATATATATATATATAAAGTTAACAATAAAGTATTCCTTTTTAAATAGTATCTAATTTTTTATATGTATTTAAAACTTAAAAGGATAGAACTGAATAAGTAATGTATGAAATAAATTTTTGTATTACACAAAATTTTTTATAGATATAAAATAGAATCTAATGTATAATGAAAATGTTTTAACTATGTTTTATATTATAAATTTGGAATATGAATTTTAAATGTAGGTAAATTTTTGTGATTACTATAGCCATTATAGTCAGAGTGTTCACATGGTAGGGATGGCCCTCCAAACCCCAACCATAATATTAATACAACTCAAATATATGTGGAACTCTATATTGGTTAAGAAACTAGTTATGGCATAGCAGTAAGACTATTGGTTTGTATGGCGCACGTCTCGGGTTCGACCCCCCGGCCTCCCATAAAATTATGTCACATTCTTCATTGATTGTCCACCGGTCCTTTGGGTAGGGACGTGGGGCAGCCTCCGGGCTTGCCACTTGGCCCCTCCACATTGGTCCTCTCTAAACCAACTAAAGAATGCCACATCACCCTCCTACAAACCAGCCACCATCCAACACATGTCGTAACCTGATTGCGCATTGACCGATGTTGACTCTGCCTAGTCATCTACCACATCAGTGGTACAGCCTCCTCACTGTGGAGTGAATCTAAATATTTTTTTTTTTGCAAAAATTATTTTCTTTGGAAAAGAGGACATAACACATTATCTTCCTCATACGAACTTGGTTTTCAGTGAAACGAGGTTCTTTGTGATCATTTCACCGAGATAGACACGGTCATTCAGGTTTCGAGCCATTCTGAGTGTTAGGGTCCTATAATAAGAGGATTCATAATTTTGAATTGGCCATGTAAGTTTTGTAATATTGTACATACCTTTTCTTTCTAAAATTATTTTCCCATATTTGAAATATTAAAAAATGTAAAGAGGGTATGTCCTAAAATAAATATCAAAGGACCAAAAGAATAACATAAGTGAAAAAATATGAACACCAAACAAAAACAAATCATGAAACTGTGGAATTCCAAGTGCCACTACTTTTTACTTCACTCTGAAAAATAATGGTTGTGTGTAGCTTGTCATAAATGCAACAACCCATGATAGTCAAAATAGTTTAATCTTGACTAGTTCATGCTTTAAATTTCATGTTTATAGCTAGAGATTAAATATCTAGCTAAACTGTTTAATCTTAGCAAATCAGTGGTTAGGTAGAGAAACAAAATGTGTTCAACAACTTAATTTGTGCCATTGGAATATATAAGGATAGAATTAGATAGTTCATTTGACAAAACAAAAAGGAAAGAAAGGGTCTTCTAGCTTAAATGCACTCAGTAAAGTGAAGAAAAAATGTTAGGGTAAGTAAAGGGTAGGTATAAGTATAGATTGTTAAAGCATAAGCACACTTATCATGCTTAACCACATGTTTCAGTGTGCAAGAGTAGCTATGAGAGTAAAATGATGTTTACCATCTTATTTGATTAACTTCCCCTCATTTCATTTCACCCCCACTACATACTTACTAATTTAACCCTTACCCATTGGTTCCATACATTTCCCTAGCAAATTACCCTCCAAAACTCATTTACTAATCCAAAACCTGTTTTCCCTAGTGTGAAACCCATTCCCCTTGAAAAAATACCTTTCCCCTCATTTTAACCTTTTTTCATTAATTTCAACCCTTTTCCGTGGACATTTCCCTTTAGAAATCATCCCCCTTTGTTAATTTCCTTTTTCCCTTGTAACCCCACTAAAACCCCTTATCCTAAGTTTGAATAGTGTATCAGGCCCCATTCAAAAGAAAACCCTCCCCGATACCCTTTTATCTTATATCCCTAGTGTATTTATTCCCGGGTCCCGCATTGTATTAACCCATCGCAATATGTTAAATCCCAATCATATACTAATATTAACATTTAACTCTAATTATTTAATTCCCCTTATACATGCATCCTGTATTAAAACAATTCCTGCATATACACTAATCCCAAACCCATATAATACAAACCCACATATATTAAACTCTATTAATATATATCCTAAACCCACCTCCATTATATCATACTACTCTTTTGTACCTGACCCCATGTGAAGGTTAACACCCCACCATATTCATCTCATCATAGCCCTCTGATCACCCACCACCAGATCTGACGGTGCGCGTCCATATCATGCTCATCCCCTCTCTGATCTTTACCCGATCGAGGGCACGCGAGGTTTTCGATTTTTCTCGAGCCTCTTTCGGCTATGTGGAAGCTCTAGGCAAACTCGCCTACTCTCTAGGAAATACCGCCTGACTACCAAAAGTGATGTGATGGCCACCGAAACCGCCTCCCCGCCAAAAAATGAAACCACTCACTATTCATTTATCAAATTCCACACCAAATTTGACCATTACCCGTGAAAAGGCCGAAAACACCCAGTTTTTACTCTTTTCACTAATTTTCATAGTGAAAGTTGCCTAAGCCTTCCTATGCCACCTTGAGCATTTGCAACCGAATTTGACACCCGATTACCTTCTAAACATGCTTCAGACTATGTCCACAGACATCTCAGGTTAATAAATCCATTCATTGCCTTCCTCACGGACCTATGCTTTATTAATGACTGTTTCATTTTATAAGTGATTAGAAGGCCAAGAGATTGGACAAACAAGTTTTGATACTAGTCATAAAACCTTTTTTCTCTGGATTCTTAAGAAATTTATTCAAAGGCTTCATTGAGCCAGAGTTTTGTGTAAAAAGAAGAAAATCAAGTTTAATAGAGCTGCAGAGCAGAAGGAAACAATTTACACAGTAATTATTAAAAAAGAGATGAAATCATTCTCATCAGAACAACAAAAGATTCTTACAAACTATTCTCCAAGAAACATTTTCTATTCTACATGTGTCTTTTAGTAAAAATCATTTTTACTAAAAACACAGAAGCATGAAAGAGTGAGTAAGATTTACAGTAAAAGGTCAAACTAAATAAAACCTAAATAACAGGGACAACAAATAGCAGTTCAATAGTTGTCTCTATCTTCTTGCATGAAGATATTTCTTTTTCCGAGAATAGATCCTAAAATAGTTTAGGATATTTTGTAATAGTTTTCGTATAAATACTTCATAAATTGAAGTATTAACGGGGGGTTTCTGAATATTGTTATAGTTGACTAACCTACTACCTAAGGGTTATTGTACCAATTTCTAGTTGACAGACAAGACAAGTTATAAAGAAACTTCTTTACACAATTCATGTGTTGAGCTATCTCAGTGAAGTAAAAATATCATGTTGTTTATGTTCTTTTTCTAAGTATTCCATAAACTCAAATGTTTTCTAAATTTGAATGTTATAACAAGGATGTTACTACAGAAATTGTTTAAGTACACTCTGCTTTTACTATTATACATTTCTATGTTTTCTTCTGATATCCAGAGTATGGAATTCTTCATTGCTCCCTATTTTCAATTGACCTCTTTCACTTTCTTCATTGTCTGGTTTAAGGAATCCTTAATTTCTCCTTGATCCCGATTGGAAATCATTTCACCATCCAACCTTTGAGATCTGATATTACTCAGCTATCTTCCCCTGTAACATTTTCTTTATAGTTTTTTGTTGTTATGTTTTCAAAGCCTGATTGACTCCATCGCCCAATGGAAAAATAGAAATTCATCTATTCATCTAAGTAAGCGATCCCACCACCCAAATTCAAATCAAAACCAAATCAAGCTTACATAACTAGCCTAAAATCATTTTAATTAAAAAAAAGTTAAATCTTAAATGGAGATCCCTCTCTGAGTGTTATGAAGGCTATATCCTAGTCTCAAAAGTAGGTTTGTGGTTACATCGGTGATTTATTTATTTAACCTTGAAAAATTACTGAGTGATAACATAGTGGCGACCATACTGGGGACATTTTCTTCAGAAATATTATACAAATATTAGATCTAATCTATGATGGTGGACAATGATTAGACATACAAAGGTTAAAATCATCCACCTGGTGACTCACGCTCCCAATCAATTTCACAATCAACACTCCACTAGAGGAATGAACCTGAAAGAACAATATGGGAAGATCAAGCTTCTAACTTTGTTTGTTATCCAAGAAATCATGTTATTTCTCATCAAGAAGGTTTGTCAATGTATATTGTATTTTAGAGAAGATCTTAGATTAATTTCGGATTATTTTCCTTTGAAGATTATAAATATAAATTCTCCTTATACATTTGAGCAGGTCTCTTCTAAATCTTATGATGATCATTTTCCAATTAAGAAGACTCAAACAATAAAGACTAGTCTTACAATCCCTGTACATATTCTTGTACCTTGTAAAGTTCCTAATCGATATAAGCCACTCATGTTACCTCCTATACTGCATGATTTCCCTGATAACTATTACAAATATCTCCCTAGTTTTGATGGAGAGAATGGTATAACTGCCCAAAAATGTATTCAAGGTTTTGAGAATTATCTGGACCTATTTGAGATTGATGAAGATGATGTTATTATCAAGATTTTTTCTCTTTCTTTGCAAAGTAAAGTAAAGATTTGGTTCAGTAATCTACATATGGCAAGCATCTCAAATTTCCAATAGTTTGGAAAAGTTTTCCTTCATAGATGGATAATCAGATTCAATCTTTTTGTGATCATAGAAGAATATAATCAATTGAAAAAATAGCCAAATGAAATAATACAACAATTTTCTGACATATTTAATCAAATATTATTCAATTCCATCAAATATAAAACCTCCTCTTGATTCATCTCTCTTGCATTATCCAAAAGCATTTGATCCAGAAATAGAATTCTAGCTAAGAGAAAGAAACCCAACAACTCTTGAAAAAATGCAAAACATTACACTAGATGTACAAGTTAGTCTGCAAATCAGAAGAGAAAAGTTGAAAGCGGAAGTAGAGAAGAACAACATTGCAAAGGTAAAATTCAACATTTTGGTAAGAAAAACAGATGAAATGATACAAGATATCACCACACAAGATAAAATTTTTGTGTAATATCACCTTGACACATTTATTTAACGAAAGAAGAAGTTGATATCCATGAACAAATTCCTGCTAATTCTAACTACCAGATATCAGAAAATGTGGAAGAGGAATCTACTGATCTAATATGTATGTTTGATGACATTCCTTCTTTTAATGATTTGCTAAGTATGATTAGTATGATGATAATTATGTTCTTCAAACTCAAGCTAGCTTTACAGAGGAATCAAAAACTAGTTTGGAGGATGAAGAAATTCAGTTTCATCAAATTAAATATAGTGATTAGCCTATACATATCAGATATGAGAATGAGAAAGGAAGTGCAGGAAATTTGGAAATAGGTGAAGGTTCTTTTCCTCTATGTCTTGCTTCATTTCAGTTCATCAGAGAACACTTTACAATAATAAAAAATTAGCAGTATTTAGGCATTGATATTGACAACAAACAAGACAATGAAAATCTAATCATGATTCTTTGGTTTCACAATTACAGCTATCAAATTTCATTGAAACACCTGATCAAATGACACAAGAATTTTCTATACCACTATTTATTGAATCATTTCAAATTTTAAAGGAAATGTGGTATAAAATCTCTAAATAAAAAGATGAGTAGCTTGTAGAAATATATGAAGTCCCATTCAAACCTATATGCAATAAGTTGCAGCAATCCTTGCAAGTTTTTTATGATCCAATAACTAATATATTCGATAACGAATGAAATTAGATTTTTTTTCCATTAACTAACTATGAGATTCAAGATCAAGATTATAAAGGTTTCATCAATCAAACATTTCAATTAGTAGAAATATCATCACAAAGTTTATCTGAAAATCTGCAGGGGGGTAAAGATAAAAATGACATTTCAGTGCATGGCATGGAGGCCATCGAGAAAAATTGTACAATTTCTTAAATCAGTTGAAAAATATTTTATATATTTTGGAAGATACTTTTGCACACTTTTTAGAGTCGACAAAGGAAATCAAGTATTTCCTTATCTTCTCATTTGTTGACAAGGTGATATTGGGTTGTAGAACTTCAGTTTTAATCACAGACAAGGACAAGTAGAAAAATAAATCAAAGTATACAATGCTTGAATGGTTGCATTAGCTGTTTCATTTTACCTAACCAGCAGTTGGACAGTTGATTAGAGTAAGTAGGTAGGATTTCAATTTGAATAAATTTAGTTTTTCACCAAGAAGTTTATTTCAGATTAGATTTTAGTATAGCATGTGCCATATTTCAGTTTCTAGAAAAGGTTATGATTTTAGTTCAATATTTTCAGTCACATAGATTATACAACAAAGCATGTGCAAGTTTGGGATCAGCCCAATGGATCAGGCCACTAGTCGACGGTGTTCTTGAGATCTCACAAGGAGATGTCATCCCTATTTGCAGCCATTGTTAGGGTCCTATAATAATAGGATTCATAATTTTGAATTGACCATGTAATTTTTGTAATATTGTACATACCTTTTCTTTCTGCAAATGTTTTCCCACATTTAAAATATAAAAAAAATGTAAATAGGGTATGTCCTAAAAGAAATATCAAAGGACAAAAAGAATAACAAAAGATAAAAAAGTGAAAAAATATGAACGCCAAACAAAAAGAGATCATGAAAGTGTGCAAGCGTAAGTGCCACTACTTTTTACTTTAATGTGAAAAATAATGGTTGTGTGCAGCTTTTCATAAATTCCACAACCCATGATAGTCAAAATAGTTTAATATTGACTAGTTCATGCTTTAAACTTCATGTTTATAGTTAGAGGATAAAGATCTAGCCAAATTGTTTAATCTTGGCCGATTGGTAGTTAGGTAGAGAAATAAAACATGTGCAATAGCTTAATCTGAGCCATTGGAAGATATAAGGTTAGAATTAGATAGTTTGTTTTAAAAAATAAAAAGGAAAGAAAGGGTCTGCTAGATTAGATGCACCAAATAAAGTGAAGAAAAAATGTTAGGGTACGTAAATAGTAGGTAGAAGAAAGGTTGCAGAAGTACAAGGTTGTTAAAGCATCAGCACAGTTATCATGCTTAACCATATGTTTCAGTGTGTAGGAGTAGTTATGAGAGTAAGAGGATGTTTACAAGCTTATTTGATTAACTTCACTTCATTTCATTTCATCCCCATTGCATACTTACTCATTTAACCCTTACCCCTTCGTTTCATACATTTCCCTAGCAAATTACCCTTCAAAAGTCATTTCCCAACCCAAAACCCCTTTTCCCTAGTGTGAAACCCATTCCCGTTGAAAAAATACCATTTCCCCTAATTTTAACCTGTGTTCATTAATTTCAACCCTTTTCCCTGGACATTTCCCTTTAAAAATCATCCTCCTTGTTAATTTCATTTTTGCATGTAAACCAACTAAAACCCCTTATCCTAAGTTTGAATAGTGTATTGGCTCCCATTCAAAAAAAAAAAAACCCTCCCCGGTACCCTTTTAACTTATATCCCTAGTGTATCTATTCCCGGGCCCTGCATTTTATTAACCCATCGCAATGTGTTAAATCTATCTCATATACTAATATTAACATTTAGCTCTAATTATTTAATTCCCCTTATACATGTATCCTGTATTAAAATAATTTCCACATATATATTCATCCCAAACCCACATAATACAAACCCGCATATATTAAACTATATTAATATATATCGTGACCCCACCTCCATTATATCAAACTACTCTTTCGTACCTTACCCCACATCGAGGTTAACACCCCACCATATTCATCCGGCGATATCCCTCTGATCACTCACCCATAGATTTGACAGTGTGTATCCATATCGCTCTCATCCCCTGTCTGAGATTTACCTGCCCGAGAGCACACAAGATTCGCTATTTTACTTTGTCCCCTTTCAGCTACGTGGAAGCTCCAGGTGAGCTTGCGTGCTCTCGGGGAAATACAGGTCGACTGCCAAAAGCTGTGTGATGGCCCCTGAAACTGCCTCCCCACCAAAAATTGAAATAACTTGGTCTTAATTTATCGAATTCCATGCCAAATTTGATTGTTACCCGTTAAAACACTGAAAACGCCCATTTTGGACTCTTTTCACTCATTTTCACAGTGAACGCTGCCTAAGCCTTCCTGTGTCAACTTGAGCATCTGCAACAAAATTTAACCCCGATTACTTTTCGAACATGCTCCGTACTCCATCCATAGACATCTCAGTTCATTAAATTCATTCATTGCCTTCTCCGCATACCTATGTTTTATTAATTATTGTTTCATTTTGAAGGTGATTAGAAGGCCAGGAGATTGGACAAACAAGTTTTGATACTAGTCACCAAACCTTTTTGCTCTGGATTCTTAGGAAATTTATTCAAAGCCTTCATTGAGTAGGAGTTTTTTGTACAAAGAATAAAATAAAGTCTAATACAATAGCAGAGTAGAAGGAAACAATTTACATAGTAATTGTTAAAACAAAAATGAAATCATTTTCATCAGCACAGCAAAATATTCTTACAAACTACTCTCCAAGAAACATTTTGTATTCTACATGTGTATTTTAGTAAAAATCATTTTTACTAAAAACACAAAAGCATGAAAGAGTGAGTAAGATTTACAGTAAAAGGTCAAACTAAACAGAACATCCAGTGTGAAGATCAAATAGAAAAGTAGACTAAAATGAAAAATATGAAAGATTAAAAGCCAGTAAAACCTAAATAACAGGGACAACAAATAGCAGTTCAATAGCTGTCTCTATCTTCTTGCATGAAGATATTTCTTTTTGCCAAAATAAATCCTAAAACAGTTTAGGATATTTTGTAATAGTTTTTGTATAAATACTTCATAAATTGAAGAATTAAGAGGGGATTTCTGAATATTGTTATAGATGACTGATCTACTACCCAAGGGTTATTGCACCAATTTCTAGTTGATAGACATGACAAGCTATAAAGAAACTTCTTTAAAGGATTCATGTGTTGATCTATCTCAGTGAAGTACAAATTTCGTCTTCTTTATGTTCTTTTTCTAAGTATTCCATAAACTCATATTTGTTCTAAATATGAATGTTATAACATGGATGTTACTGTAGAAATTGTTTAAGTACACTCTTCTTTTACTGTTATACATTTCTATGTTTTCTTCTCATATCTAGAGTAGAGAATTCTTCATTGCTCCCTAGTTTTGGTTGACCTCTTTCACTTTATTCATTGTCTAGTTTAAAGAATCCTCAACTTCTCCTTGATCTTGATTGGAAATCATTTCACTATACAAACTTTGAGATATCATATTGCTCAGCTATCTTGCCCTATAACATTTTCTTTATGGTTTTTTGTTGTTCTATTTTCAAAGCTTGATTGAATTCATAGCCTGATGGGAAAATAGACATTCATGTATTCGTATAAGTAAGTTATCCCACCACCCAAATTCATATCAAAACCAAATCAAGCTTACATAACTAGCCTAAAATCGTTTAACTAAAACAAAGTTAAATCTTAAAGAGAGAGGCCTTTGAGCACTAGTAAGGATAGATCCTAGTCTCAAAAGTAGGTTTGTGGTTGCCTCAGTGATTTCTTTCTTTAACCTTGAGAAATTACTAAGTGCTAACACTAAGAAATTTGATTTTTGTGCTAAATACTGAGCACCTGATCATATGTGCTTGTATAATGTGTTCGCTTTGCATTTAATTATCACAACTTTAGTTTTATCAACATTGATAATTATACCTATTTTGAACTAGAAATCTTGGAAGATTATTTGTTTCTTTCCAAGATCGTAGTGGTTCCTAACTAGAAACGATATCCTCAAGAGAGAAGATAAGAGGTATTCCTATAATAGTGAACATGGATCCAACACAACTTGTATCTTCTAAACACTCTTATAGCTTATTAATATATGCCAAAAAAGGTAGGGGATAAGGATCATCCTCCTTTGACTCCAATATTTCATTTGCTTTCTTATTATGAAACCGTATTGGTTCTAATCCTGGAGATAACATCCTTGCATAACCTTGCAACATAAACTCTCATTTTGAAAGAAATTATTATCTATTTTTGGCCTCTTTAATACTTTTGTCATAGGAAGTATGTGAAAATATATTCTAATATAAATTAAACAATATAACGGATAATTTTTATTATTTCTACATTCTCTTACAGTTATTCTAAGACTAACAAGGTGGTCCATATTTTAATGATGTCTCACAAACCCTATGTCACATTTATCTATTTTTTTTACCAAAACATTCTATCCATAGGGTATTCGACCTTTCAAAACTAATTCTATAGTTGTTTGCTAAAATTAGGCTAATTTTAATTGTTGTATAATTATAAGGAATGTTTTTATCCCCACTTTCAAAGGTAGGCATAGTGAGTGTCTGCATCCAAGCCTTAGGGAAACTTCACTTCATGGCCAATTTGAAGAGGTTGCATATGTCATGGATGAGGATAAGCCCTTCCATTCTAAAAACACCAAGTTTCTAGTATTCAATATTCTTATTTTTTCCATTAGTGAGGCTCTTAACCCAAAATCCAATGTCTTCCATTGAAAGGATATAAAATTCTATAGGATCATTGGAAATGGTTTCCATGGAATTATGGGATTCATAAGGTTTTTAGGATAGGAATTAAATTTACTCAAGGATATCATATTATTTTATTTACTTTTACAAAATATACTTCTTGTCCAAAACATTCTAGGATAAGATTTAAATAGGTACAACAGCTTGTTGTTTTATATTTATACAGTAGCTTTTCTTGTTTTTATTAAGATATTTCTACATATTTATTCTATAAATATTTAAAAATATTATTAGGAGCATCCTTAATTGTTCCTTAAGAAATCTTATAATTATTAGAGTACCAAGGGTTCATATTTCTATTATTCTTTCTATATGACACATCAGAGAGGGTTATACTAAGACTATGAGAGAGGTTTTCAATGTTATCCTTATTTATTGATAGGCATAAATACCTATTTAAATCATTTAAGAAGAGATCAATTTTATTTTGTCGAGAGGTGAGCATTTTGAGTCCTCACAATCCTCTTGCATGTGAATTTTGTGCATGGAAATTTTTAGATTTAAGATTAAAGATCCATGATTATACTTAGACTTGTCATCATTTCAGAGATCAGAATTTTACAATTTGTTTTGAAACACGAGTATAAAATATAACATAATACATGAAACTACTACCAATTAATGAATACAAGTACTCTAGTGTTGGGTTTTGTCATTTTAATATACCATTTCAAATTACTATTATGTGATAAGCACAAAGTTTGACTGAATTGGTACCAAGTAAATTCCCTTTTAGGTATTCAACGTTTATTTTGTATTTACTAGCTAAAATAATGTCATTATATAAGCAATGAGGATTAGAGTTGAAATAATGCTTGTTTAGTTTCAATTATAACACTAAATATCCCTAAGAAGTGGATAATACATTTATTCTTCAAACTATGAATATTTTGTTCCCAAGTCTATTAAGAAAAATGCCATCACGATTCCTTTTCTTATAAACGATAGGTTTGATATGTGAAAAATAATAAATTCTTGAATAAATCCTCATATCATTAAAATATAATAATTCAATCCAATTGTACTGATTGAGAGAACCCATCTCTTGAAACCAACATCGAGGAGAAACAAACACTCCTTTTTATATAATAAGATATTCCTCCAATCCCTCTAAGAGAGGATTTATTATTCCACATTGACCAAAAAATGAATCCATCTATTTTAGGGACATTAGAACCATCATGCTCAAAAGTTTCAACTAAAAAATCATACTAATTTCACTTGGGATCCAAATTAACATACGGCCCGTATGTCATCGAAAGAAACGACAGTTTCAAAAAGAAATCTGGATTGCTCCAAATTCCTATTTATTTCTCTGATTTCGTGCTCTATCCATAACACTAGATTTTCTATTTCTAATGATTTCCCATTTTCCTTTATCTTTCGATTTAATCACATTTTGGATCTCCTTCCTTATTTCATCTTACTATGATAGAATGATGTAAACAATTATAAATATTCATGTCCTTTTTAAGTGTAGAATTTATTAAGTGTGCCAAATTTATGGTTGCTACAACTTACACTAAGATTGGCCACTCTCTCTTTGTGCTTTAGAATCATTCCCAGTGTTGTTGTCCCTATGAAACAAGCTAGTTCAATTTATGGGGGGACCATGTCTTGAAGTCATGGGGAACCATGGTTTCGTTTTCAAATGTCTACCAACACCCATATACATTATATTGAAAATGATATTATCATCCATGCAAGAATAAGTTTATTAAATCCACTTATTCCTCACCAACCCCATATACCTATTCAAGTTTTTTACATGATAGAAGGATCCATGTCATTGCATGCAAGCTTCACATCTTGGTATGAGTTGTCTTGGAGATAAATTCACATTATGTGCCTTCATTCAGAAAAGAATCTCCTATGTCCACTACTAGACATTCCTAGAATAGGATCAACACTCCATGTTAGTCCCCACCATCATTCGTTTCCATGGAATATATGTGTGGTTGTTAAACGTAAGTTTTGGTTTTCAAGAGAAAGTGAAGAATGAAATTTTTAAAAGGTTTGTTTTAGTGTGAAGTTGTATTATATTTGGAGGGTTTGGCCACACATAGTCTTATGAATTCCATCTTCTATGATATTGTATATTACTTTCTATCTCTTGATGGTGGTGTATCTGTTTGGTTTCATTCTACCCTTGTTTCTATCTCCATAATTTGCAGCAAAGTTTCATGTCTTAGTTGTTATGAAAATTTAGGCTATTTCTATTCTCCTAAAATTCAAACAATTTCTTCCACTTCTCAAGTTTAGCTACAATGAACCAAATTGGATGGTCCAAAATGTGTCGACAAAAGTTATGCAATGTGATTTTTACCAAAAGATGTCTCAAAATCAAGATATGGATCACAAAAGCCTAAATTAAAAAAACAAACCAACAAACAAAAAAGAAAAGAAAGAACCGAATGTTTTTTAGAAATATGTTTGTTTCCATGTTTTCGACAAAAATGAAAGTGTTAAGATGAAAATTATGCAGGATTAAGATACGACAGCAAACTAGGATATTATGTAATCCCAAATAACTCGATTCCATATGTATGAAGTATTAGACTCACACTTTAAGAGTTTGAGACATGAAAATTTTGATACCATTGATTTGTTGGGCATCTCGAAGTAGTCATGAAGAGACATCTTACTGATCCTAATGGAGCCAAAGAGGAAACCTTGTTGCAACTAGAGAAATTCTAGTTAAAGCTTAAAGACATTGATTCTAGTTTATTGGTTTTGCTCAACAAAGTCAATTCCATTAAAATTTTATGTTTAGATTAAAAAAATTAACTATAAATTACTCAACCCATTCAGTGAGTAATTCTTTTTATATTACATATCAATCACTTTTTCTTTCCAAGCATTAGACATTAGTCACTTAGATATCTAGAATTATAATTTTTCTTCCTAACGTATATGTTTATCAACTCTATCCCTTTATAAGCTATTAGATGCCCATTTTGGTTGTTATATGTTTATCAACTCTATCCCTTTATGAGCTATTAGATGCCATATTTTTAATAACAAAGTTCTCCGAAAATAAATTGATTACCATAAGCATAAT